>CM024754.1:118538932-118706870 GCA_014218235.1 Colocasia esculenta
CTGACAGCCGCCACAGCAACAGCAAGCTCAGCAACAAGCACAGATGAGGGGTTTGATTGAGCCACTGCCTGGAACCCACTATACATCCTCAAGCACCTGGACCACGTGCCAGCCAAGATCTCCATTCTGGAGTTATATAAAAGAAGAAGTCTAAAGAGCACCAGGAAGCCCTGAGGAATTTCCTGCAGTAAGGTGGTATAGTGTTTTGAAGACATGATGGCAACAGCTACCTAGTGCCCTGGCCATGGTGACTCGCGGCCGGCAATCACATTTGCAGAGAAAGCGAAGGAAGGAATTAGCACCCCCAGAAGCCAAGAGGCTCCCCCTCTGTTGTCCCATTTAGTCATCAACCATATAGCAGTGGGAGCGGCACTGGTCGACACGGGA
Source organism: Colocasia esculenta (assembly GCA_014218235.1). Taxonomy (NCBI): domain Eukaryota; kingdom Viridiplantae; phylum Streptophyta; class Magnoliopsida; order Alismatales; family Araceae; genus Colocasia; species Colocasia esculenta. The sequence continues at coordinate 118,539,320 of CM024754.1, forward strand.
GCATCCATAAACGTCTGCCCGCTGAGTACGCTAAGAGCCTGTGACCTGTCAGAAAGTAGCTGAGGCCGACGCCACACCATTGCCGTATACGACAATTCCAGGAGATCCTGCCACGGCATGGTAAATGTTTGTGCAAGCCGAACTGGGACCCCTTCGCCGTCACAGTGTGGACTTTCTACGTCCTAGATATCGATCCCATGTTCAAGGCATTTTAGGGCGTCCATGGTTGGAAGCACTCGGGGGGGGTGTGCCATCTAAAGCGCACCAATGCCTGAAGTTTCCCGTTCCAAGGGAGAATCATCAAGGTCAAGAGCATAGCCACCACCCACTCGTAGATGCCTTCCATGATACCCACCTCCCAGTTGTGTGGCCAGCCAACAAAAACCCATCGTCTCAGTGCTAGACATCAACTAACCCCTGGAGATACACATTCCAGTCCCAGCGATAGGTCAACCTAGCCAGGGTTAATGCGGTAAGAGAAAAGAGCCACTAAGCACAAAGGGGTGGCAAATTATGATGAAGTTGGGATATGAAGGAAGAAGGCAAGGGCCTAGGGGCGAGCTACAAGGTATAGTCAAACCCATCCCCGACATCGTCACGAAAAGCGATGGGGGCTTAGGGTATAGGGAGAAATCCAAACCATGGTCATCCAGCACATCCACTCTTAAGGCCGACCGAGAGAGGGAGCCACTCACCTGGACACTCTGGTGTCACTTGATTAGGGGGCCTAACCAACCTGGATAACAACCCACCGTGGTAGTCGAGGCAGAACTCTCACAACACGAGGTGCATGGCCGGAAAAGTTCTCTGGCACATGGCCCCCGTTGCTGACCTATAGAGCCCTAGAAAGCCCTCCGTCCGACCAGGAGGAGAAAGATCGGAGACCCAGAGGCTGAGGGTTGTATAGATGGTTCGACATAGAAGACATCACCATCGCCTTCAGCTGACTGTTCTGGGATGAAGAGGGAGAACCTGGCCGCCAGCTGCAGAAGAGTTATTAGATCCACCCATTGCCATCACGTCCAAAGGCAGCTCATGAGCGATTGCCTCAGACTAGGGAGGGCGGCAAACCATCCCCTACGAAGAGGGAAGACCATTGATGAACTCTGGAGAACCTGCACTGCAGGCCATCCACCCATCCCTCTTGGATTCCCCTCCTTCCCAGCCTAGTCCCATCCTCTCCTCCTTTGCTGATCCAGACTGACTCCTCAGCTCCTCATGGCGGCGCACAGCCTCCTTACACCCGAGCTCCCCACCAGCTGTCTCTCCGCCCTTCAGCTGATCTAGGTGACCATGAGGTCACCCTCTCCTGTTGCATGCTCTCCTTCGATCTCCAAAAAAAAAATGTCCACTTTCAAATGCACGTTGAGGGTCGAGGAGCCGGCATACGTCCTGCACTCTTCTGATCAGGGGCACCCCTTGGCTGGGGCTTCCCCTCTGCTCCTTCATTAGGAGCCATTCTCTTCGAGGACACCATGTCCTCCCCCAGTCCTGTGGAGGTCGTCTAGTTTAGGAGAGTCTAGGGTAGGTGAGTCTAGAGTTAAGATAGATAGGCCTAGGATAGGATAGAGAGTCAGGTCAGCCCGCCATTACCAATTCCAAGCACCGTCCTAGGGAAGCAGCGGGGAAAAGCTATTCCCCGGAGATATCTTCAAGAGCAGCTCGGCGGTGTCAAGCACTGCTACTGATAGAGGAGTTCACGAGAGAAGCGCTGGTGTTCGAAGAATGGTGTTTGAGTAGGATGGGGTGTTTCATAGACGATGGGTTTTGGTGTCTACGAAATAATGAATGATGAGGACCCAGTCGATGAAGAGGATAGCGAAGTAGATGACGCTACCGAAAATATGCTAGTGGAGTGAGAAGGTTCAATGAGCCTACAACGGCATAGTGGATGAATCTACTAAGGAAGTCAACCATGGAACAAAAGAAGATCCCAGGATTATGATTATCTCGGCAAATCTCCCTCCTGATGAAGAAGAGGAACTGGTGCAAATCCTGAGGGAGTACAAGGATACATTCGCTGGTCTTACGAGGACATGCCCGGTCTAGACCCCTCACTAGTGGAGCACCGATGGTATGAAAGAAGGGGCAAAGGTAATCAAGCAGAAACTCAGAAGGTTCCATCCATCACGCCCTGAAGATGAAGGACGAAGTAGATAAAACTCCATAAGGCTAGATTCATCAGGGTAGTACTTTATCCAAACTGGGGTGGCCAATATAGTCCCTGTCATGAAGAAAGACGTGGGTACTACAAGTCAGAATTTGCATCGACTTCAGGGATTTGAATAAGGCATGTCCGAAAAGACGACTTCCCGCTTCCTCATCTTAATGTGCTAATCGACAATACTGCCGCGTATGAGACACTCTCATTCATGGATGGGTATTCAGGATATAAACCAATCCGTCTATCTCATGAAGATCAAGAGAAAACATCCTTCACCACGCGCCTGGGGAACATACTGCTATGTAGTCATGCCGTTTTGGGTAAAGAATGCTGGCGTACTTATCAGAGGCGGAGCGATGTGGCCATCTTCCACGATATGATGCACGTTTATGTAGAGGTATACGTGGATGACATCTTGGTAAAGTCAAGCAACCAGGAGAGAACACCCCAAAATCCTAGCCAAGGTGTTTTGCAGAGGTCTAAAGAGTATCAGCTGAGAATGAATCCGAAAAAAAATGCGTGTTCGGGGGTTTCAGGAAAACTGTTAGGTTTCATAGTTAGCAAGTGGGGCATTGAGATCGATCCAAACAAGGCCAAGGCAATAGCGAAAAGATGCCGCCTCCAAAAGACACACGCACAATTATAGGGCTAATCGGGCGGTTAGCAATTCATCAAAAGATTTATCTCCATCATTCACAAAGATGTCGCCCATTTTATGATCTCTTGAATGGAGGGTCAAAATTCGAATGGAATGACAAATGCCAAGCGGCCTTCGATGAGCTGAAAAGTTATCTCATGAACCCCAGTCTTACAGCCTCTTTACCCGGAAAGCCGCTAATCCATATCTCTCAGTCATTGAGGACTCCCTAGGAGCTGTCCTGGCACAACATGACGAATCTGGGAAAGAAAGAAAGGCAGCATACTACCTCTCTAGGCTCTTCAACGCGCGCTGAATCCAAGCTCACCACCGCGGACAAAAACTTGTGCCGCACTCGTGTGGGTAGTCCAAAAGCTCAAGCACTACTTCCTAGCCCACGAAGTCAAGCTGATCTCAAGGATGGATCCACTCATTATCTGCTTGAAAGCCCGTCCTTTCTGATCGGCTGGCACGCTGGCAGAGTTTCCTCTCCCAGTTTGACATACCTTTGTGGTTCAAAAGGCCGTCAAGGTATGCCATCGCCGAGCATCTGGCCCATCTTCCACTCCCCCACAGTGACTCCCTCCGAGAGGAATTCCCCGATGAGGAACTCTTAGTCATAATCAAAGACCCCTTCTGGTCCCTTCATTTCGATGGTGCACTCAACTCTCAGGGACGGGGCATTGGAGCCGTGCTGCTTACCCCGGAAGGTATTACCATCCCTTTTGCATATCAACTCACCTTCCCCGCTACCAACAACATGTCAGAGTATGAGGCTCTCCTTGCTGGTCTTAAGCATGCTTATCTACTGGGGGCATCGCACCTCAGAATTATAGGAGACTCTCAGCTCGTCCTGCGGCAGGTGCTCTCAACTTACGGCACTCGTGACCCGAAGCTCAAGCCATATCAAGACCTGGTCACGTTGTTGGCAAGGTAGTTCCGTAAGCTCATCTACATCCACACTCCTCGTTCCAAAACATCCTGGCCGACGCTCCGGACTGAGACAATCATCGTCCAGCGTCTCGATGTTCCATCTACCCAGGACCCTGGTTTAGAGACTTAGGGCAACCTTAGAAGAGAAGGCTAGGAAAAGAGGAGCGCAGCAAGTCATGATAACTGAGCTCGAGGAGATTCTGAATGAAGAGGAACTGCCATGGTACTTTGAGATAGAGCAATACTGCAGGGATGGAACATATCCTAAGGGGCAAGTGCAGAAGACCATAGGGCCATCAGAAGAGCCGCCTTAAGGTACACAGTTGTCGGAGAAGTTCTGTACAGGCGAGCCCTTAATGGAGTCCTTTTAAGGTGCCTTACCGACGACGAAGCTTGGAAAGCGGTGGAGGGAGCCCATGCTAGTGAATGCGGAGGGCACGTCAACAGTCAGATGCTAGCAAAGAAGATCATTAGGTAGGGCTATTACTGGCCAACCCTAGAGGAAGACTGTACCATCTACGTCCGTAGGTGTGTCAAGTGTCAACTCCATGCCGATAAGATCCATGCCCCTTCCTCCTCACTACACCCACTCTCCACACCATGGCCATTCTCCATGTGGGCTTTCGACATTGTTGGCCCTCTTGGTGATTCTAATGCTCAAACCAAACAAAAGTCATTTATCCTAACTGCGACTGAGTATTACACCAAGTGGGCAGAAGCTGAAGCCTTCACAGAAATCAAAGCATCCACGGTGTGCCGCTTCATCATGAGAAACATCATCTCGCGGTTCGGAGTGCCAAGCAGCATCGTCACGGACAATGGGCCGCAATCATCGCACAAGAGCTCCAGGACCTCTGTAAGAAATACAACATCACGCTGCATCATTCATCACCGTATTACCCACAAGGCAATGGCCAAGCTGAAGCAACTAACAAAACCCTTCTTAAAATCCTAAAGAAAACCTGTGAGTCGCATAAATTCGCCGACTGGCCAGAGAAGCTAATAGAGGCTCTATGGGCCTACCGCACCTCCGTCCGCACTCCCACGGGACAAACCCCATAAGCTCTCACCTACGGGATGGAGGCGGTAGTTCCATATGAAATCCTAATTCCTTCACTAAGAGTCCAACTAGACAAGGAACTTAATCTTGATGAACGTCGAGAGGCGTTACTAGTCCAATTGGAACTTTTAGATGAAAGGCGGCTTATGGCAGTCGACATATGCTTTCTTACCAAAGGCGAATCTCAAGGTCTTTCAAAAGAAGGTAATTGAACGAAAATTCCAAGAGGGTGATATGGTCTTGAAACGCATCTTTATCAAACCCGGAGGTCCTAGGTCCAAACTGCAACCCAACTGGGAGGGTCCGTACGTTGTGAGAGAGGTCTACTCTGGAAATGCATATCGCTTAATCAATGCTGAGGGCGTCGAATTATCACATCCGGAACGGGTTGTATCTCAAACGTTTCTATCCTTAGGCCTATAGGTGTGAGGCCACAACACCTAGATCGGGGAGTAGCCCCATGTTGGGAGTCTAAGATACCTCTCCAATCGCCAAGGGCTGCTCTAAGTTAGGATTAACACACACGCACACGGCAAACCCAGATAACTACACTTGGTAAATGCTGCAATTATGCGGGCTCTACTCTAGCGATGCATCGGTCATTCTCTCCTAATCGGTCGAAGTGTAGGGGCAAAAGGGTCGTAAGGGTGAGGTCGTCAACCTACAACATACCCCGATGAGAGGAAGTCTCAAACAGGGACGGTCAACATAACAAAAGGGCAAAGAAGCAAAGAAACGAAAAGAAAAGAAAATCCATAATACAACAGGGGCATGGCAAAGAGTGGCAAAGTCCCCGCGGGACACTAATGAGCCCGGTCGTACGCATGCCCCAAAGCAAGGCAAGTCCATAGCAAAAGACCATAAAGTCCCTCCACAACAGACCCAATCTCCGAATGGTATGCTGTAGGAAGTAGCCGAACCCAACATCCCTATACCCACACAAGACTTTCCTTAAATAATCTTATGTTTCTCCCTATAAGGCTGAGTCACCTCTTGGGTAGGGCTTAATTAGTCGCAGCATCAACTAAGGGAAGGTTTTTTCCGAGGCGTTGTCACCCCTTACGCACGTCCTAACTTAGAAAGCCTTGTGGCGAGAACCAGAGGTGATCAAGATTCCTAACCAGTGGCTCGAATCGGTTTAAGTATTGTGGCCCGAAGATGCGATTACCTTCCGTCTCGCATGTCTTATTTTAGGAAGGGCTAACGCCAGCTTTAGGCGCTAACAAAAAAAAAAAACTCAAAAGAATCAGATATTTCCAAAACTAAAAAAAAAAATCAGATATTTCCAAAACTCCAAAAAAATCAGATATTTCCAAAACTCCAAAAAAAAATCAGATATTTTCAAAACTCCAAAAAAAATCAGATTTCCAAAACTCTAAAAAAATCAGATATTTTCAAAACTCCAAAAAATCAGATATTTCCAAAACCCAAAAAATTAGATATTTCCAAAACCCAAAAAAATCAAATATTCCCCGAAACTCCAAAAAAATCAAATATTTACAAAACTCCAAAAAATCAAATATATCTAAAACCCTAAAAATCAAATATTTCAAAAATCTCAAAACATTAAATGATGTTTTCAAAATTCCAAGCCGTTTGCATACATGCATTTCATTTGATTATTCGCATCTTTTGCCTATATAATAAGGCTTAGCCCCTTGACGAATTATCAAGGTCGCTCACTCGTCGCATTTTTAAGGCAAGGGGCTAAGCCTAAAAACAGATCTGACTTGTTTCATGGTTGTCTAAGTGTGCAGGACGGAAAAGAAAGCGGCACTCGTATCTCACTCGTCACTCTCACTCAGTCGCAAGCCATAAAAAACACAAAAGGTTCCATTTCATATCATGTACACCATCATGACAAAAAGGAAAGAGCAAAAGGTACAAACCCTCAACCACTCTCCCCCGTACCCTCAGGCGGGCGGGGAGATGGAGGGGCCATTACCCTCGGTCCGGTCTCGCTCCCCTCTGGCGCTCTCTCGCGCCGTCGTCGCTCCTCCTCCTCGTTCCTCCGCCGTCCGGAGGAACCTGTCAGGTAGTGCCCAGCGGACCCGCTCGGGATACCGCTCCGGCTAGTCGCTGATCGGCTGCGCCCGACCAAGGCCAGGGCCCTCTCCAGACCCCTCATCTCGGATCGCAGCATTTCGCCACGATGCCTCTCCTCCACCAGCTGGGTGCGGAGATCCCCAGCCTCGGCGCGCAATCGTGCCGCCTCCTCTGCCTCCTGGCGCCACCGCACCACCTCCGCTGCCTCGGGGCGAAGGCGTAGCTCCGCCATCTCCGCCTCTAGTGTGGTCGTCCGCGCCAGGGCGGTCCTCAGCTCCTGCTCTTGCGATATCAGGAAAAATCTTGTCAGAAATCACGAAAGAAGCAAAAACCCAGGGGCATCTAAATAAGTAACTTACCCGCTCCCGCAGCTGGGCGAGGGCGTCCTCCGCTCGGGCCGCCACCGACGCTAGCTGGCCCTCCAAGACGGAGCGGCCAGGATCCTCTCGGGAGGAGGAAGCCCCTCCCACCATCTGCTGAGCCCGGTCCAGCTCTGCCTGCTGCAAAAGAAAACATCAAGGGTCAGTCAACCACAATTAGAAACAGAAGGGTAGGGTGTGGAGTACTCACCAGCTGATCCACCACCGCTTGGAGGTCGTCTCGCTGCTGTATGGTGGAGTGGAGGATGCCCTCGAGCGAGGAGATCCGTCCCTCGGGGTCAAGCTGCAAACACAAGCCAAGTCAGTCGCGTAATCAACATAAGAACTCAGGAAAAGGACTGAAAGCAGTAGAAACTCACCGGTCGTCGGGACCCCTTGTACACCTGCGCCCCGTACTTCCGGGCATAGGCCCGGAAGTAGTCCTTGTCGCTGGCAGCCTCGGAGACCACCTCCTTCCCTCGCCGCTCCCAGTCGTCCAGCTGCTCTCGGACTCAGACTGTCCAGTCCATGACCTGCTGGATTCCCCGGAAGCTGCGACCGGGCCTCTCCCATGACCTCTGTCGAGTCGGGAACTCCACCATTGCCTGGTGAAGTCCCAGAGTACGCGCCACCAGCCGGTGGTGAAGCGGGACCACCGTGTTGAAGCAATGAAGCCAAATGTCCCTACCGAAGTAAGGACGACCCCGCTCCACCCACGGCTGAGTGGCGTCGTTCTCCCAGACATAGGGAGTCCACTGTACCTGCACACCACAAGCAGAAGCATGTCAGTCAACCACCAAATAAGCAATCAGAGTAAAGAGTGGATAAGGCTAGAAGTACTCACATGGCCAAACGGGATGGTGTCCAAGGAATCCTGAATCAGCGTCACCTTTCGCCGCAGGGATCGCTCGTCGCGAAAAAATTGCCAGCGCTGCAGCAGGGGCACAGCGCCGCGTCGTCTCGCCACCCCGCGACCAAGGGAGGGGAGGCGATAGTACACCCACACCTGCAAGAGCAACATAGTCAGTATCACAATTAATATAAATGAGCAGGAAAAATAGCAAGGGCTAAGGGTAGGAACATACCTGTAGGAGTGGGAAGAAACCCGCAACTCCTGTCTCCCTACTAGAGGTCCCCAGACTGTCAAAGAGGTGGGCCAGGAGGGCCGCACCCCATGCGTAGTTGCCCACACTGGACAGATCCTCCAGCAGGGGCAAGCCCCAGCAGCCCACTGGGTCCCCTCTGGTCCCCAAAATCAGCTTCCCAATCACGAGGATCAGGAACTGCCGCAGGTCTCTGTCAGCTGCCTCCCCCTCCTCTTCCGCCAGCACTGCTCTGGCATCCTCTGTCAATCGGGCCAGATACTCCGCCTGCCCCTCCCCGGTCCGATGGCGCGCATTCGCCACCCCCAAGCTGGCCTACAACGCCGTACGCCCCACCAGTGAGGATCTCTCCCCCCTCACTTCCAAATCGAGCAGCCTCTCCACCGGCTCCTGATAGCTCCTGTAGGTGGTCCCGGTCACCGCCTGGCCATCCACACGTAGGCCGGTGATCCGTACCACATCCTCTAACGTAGGGACCATGTGTCCCCACGGAAAAAGGAACGCGTGGCACTCTGGGTCCCACCTCTCCTTCAGGGCCTGGAAGAGTGCCACATCCGGCGTCAGCTCCTCTAGCCGCAAGAACGGGCCGAACCCCATGCCCTCCAGTCGGCGAATCTGGAACTCTGGTAGGGCGTCGTAAATCACCCGGATCACAGCCCATCCCAGCCGAGACCGCAACTCGCTCTGCAAGGCAAACATTAAAGGATCAGAAGTCAGAAGAAGACCCAAAACCACTCTCTGTCCTGATAAGGCGACAACGGATCCGTCGCCTTCTCAATCGCGACGAACATATGGTCGCATTCTCGCTCTATGTCGCGACGGCCGACCCGTCGCCTTTCAAAAGGCGATAGGTCTGACGTCGCCTTTTCACTGGTAAGGCGACGGGCCCCCAGTCGCATTACCAGGGTGACCGGAAACGGGTCCTTCCCGTTCCCGTCCATTTCCCACTGGGCGAATTGCCCTACACACGAGTGCCATGCACTCTCCATGTGACGGCCCTCATTATACCGGTACGGTTATACCAAACCACGTCGGTATAGCGAGAGTCCTCACAGTGGGACATTTACCCAAACGATACAAACAGCTGAGATACACGCGAATATACGACAGAGTAGCGGAAGTAAAAGACAACTGTCTTCAATCATTCATCATCCACATTAAACATACATGAAATTTTCAATTAACATTAAGAGCTAAAAGTTCGCATAATTAAATTGCTGAAAATTAAGTACACAATGTCCACACTTATACAATTTTCTCATGGTTTCTAGTACAATGTCACTTTTACATACTATGAAAGCACAAAAGGGTACAACTGCTCCAACAATCTAAACTCCGCGCTCAGAGACCGTCTCTACCATCTCCTCCACGAGAGTCTCATCACCGTCTATACCTGTACGCCGAAGCAAGGAGTGAGTCTAAAGACTCAGCAAGCAACACTACTCATAACGTACACGTATAAGTCATAGCGGTTTCTACATGCACATTCACAAATTTCAACATATGGCATGCTAGTCATTTGAAAGTTGCAACCTATCATGAAAGTTCTACAATTTAATACATGGATCATGCTTTCAGATTTCTGAGGATAAAACTCACTATCACATGCTCTCTATTCAATTTACTCGTGAAATTTTGCCTTTAAAGAACCAAGACATGAGAGCTACCAACATGAACACTGTGCATATATGAAGGGAGAACACAACTAGCATGGACTTTACATGTTCTTAAGCACATACATAGACATTTTCACATGCTTTAAGTTGCTGGTTTCACATGGTTTAATGGCTGTAAACCTATACATGGGATCTACAATGTTGTTTAAAACATACCATGTGAACAACCAATCATGCTATTTTGCACACGTGCTCATCAATTATCCCTAACATGGATTCTAGACATTTTGGCACATATACATGATGATAACAACATGAAATTACTGATTTCACATGGTTTCAGATTTGTCTCACATGGATTTCAATGTCATATTCTCACATTTTTAGTTTCAAATTTTCTTTACACAAGTTTCCAATTCACATGGTTGCATTTTGCACATACACATTTCACATTGTTCACTTACACATTAACACATGAACACATACACATTACACATTACACATTCACATTTTAGGTGCCGTGACACATAGTGCAAAACCAAAGAAGGACATATACACATCACATTACATATAGACGCCATCTAGGCATTCCAATGGCGACTCTTGGACTGCGCAGACCGGGAGAACAAGTCTCCACCCTAACCAGTGGTACTTGTCCACCTCCAGGATTTCCCCCTAATGCCCTTAGGGTCACTTACACATTGAACTTTCTCAGGGGGACTTTTCCCTGATACAGTTCCACTGCCCTCTACAGAAGCAGTGTCACATTGGCACAGTTACACATTTACACATTTTACCGATTTACACATGGTTTTACACATATCACTTTTCATCCCATTCACTTTCTCACTCACATGCATATCTCTATTTTCCTGACATGACACTACAGATTTCAGGAGTTTAACACACAGTAAATTCACCAATCAGGTTGGGTTTAAACGATATCTAATCACTTTACGATGACATGCATAAATTTTTACATTTCACATGGAAAAAGTGCATAACTCCTTATATACTGGTCCAAATGACCTGGAAATTTAACCACATGCTATTTTCGGGTTCAAGATCATACATTCCATTTTTTAGATTTTTCGAGCTAAATAGAATTTACAGAAAATCAAATACCTATTTAGCATGCCGTTCACAATTTAAGTTGACATGGAGTTTAACACCATCATGCATTTTTGCCACTTACTGTTTGAATAGAGACTAACTGTTATATGCATGATCTGAAAATATAGAATTACCCTAAATCATACAACCATAAATCAATCACAACAATTCTTTCTTGCATGCCTTTTTATTTATCGAAACGAAATTAATAGCAATTTATGCAAGCATAGACAATTTATCAAAATTTGAGTACACATATACTAATCCACTAACTTCATGATCTGACAAAACTTAGTGCACTCAGACTAGTCCTAATCATAAAACATGGATTGGCAAGAATCATCAACAAATCATGCTTGAAATTTCATGGAATAATAATCTCTAACATTCACCACCGCACATCATAACTCATCCACACACCACATTTACTAGTATACATAGTGTATAGGGTTACCATATATCCTCATCACGGAAAACCCATCGAAAATAATGTATAGGAGGGCAGAACAGTTTACTATTCTGTCCAGATGAACTTGGCGGCGATCTCTGGCCACTAATTCAAAGTCAGCGGCATAGTCGATGGACGCCAATCATGATCTCAGCGTCCAGGGACCTTGCCGTTAATGTAGGTCTGTGTAGAACACAGACCCGAGCTCTCAAGATAGGGTGAATCTGAGGGTCTAGGACACGAGGGAAAATTCATAAAAATTGAAAAACCATCCTAGACTCATACGGGAACCTTATGGTAGGTCACTTGCCTTTTAGAAACACTCCTAAGGGATCGAAAGTGCTGGTGAAGCCCTCCTTGGGCAGTCCCAAGAAGTGCAGAAATGTCCTCCAAGATCTCCTTCCTCCGGCTCCTGGATGATCTCCACAGCAAGGAAATGTCGGGGAGGCCTTCCTCGATGATCCCTCTTGCCTCCAGTTGCAGTAGAACGCCGGACAAAGCTTCAGAAGCTCGGATTTTGGGCTGCAAAGATGGGGTTTTCGCACCGTCCGAAATTGGGTTTTTCTCCTCTTGTTTCTCTCTTGCAAAAGGGTGAAGAGAGAGGGGTTGGGGAGTAGATTCGGGTTGGATATATGGGAGAGACTTCTCTCCCACTCACAGGGTGATAAGATGGCTCTCAGAGCCGTTGGGGACAGCTCCCCAATGGGTGAGCTTCCTTGTTTCCGGAATTTCTGGCTCTGAAACACATGCAGGTCAGAGAAATAGGCGTCCACATCGTTAGACGCCAGGATTAGTGTTGGCGTCCATGGGTGGACGCTGACACCACCTCAACGGCTAGGGGTTGACGCCAATCTGGCCTTCGGCCGAACTCTAAAACATGCATAAAACTATGCATGCCATGCATATATACATGCAATATGTATGGTAGTGTATCCATACTATCACCATTCAATACATGCATTATTTACATCTATTATAAACACATGCACACGTAATTGTACTAATTATACGTACGTAAATATGTATATACATACACAAGCACAAATATACACACAAATACAATAATGCGACGGAAATTCGAGGGCCTTACACCCTCTCCCCCTTAAAGAACTTTGTCCTCGAAGTTAGAACGACACTACTCAAACAAAAGGGGATACTTCTTCTTCATCGCATCCTCAAGCTCCCAAGTAGCCTCCTCTCGTGAGAAGTTCTGCCATAGAACTTTCACCGACGCAATACTCTTGTTCCGGAGATGCTGAACCTTCCGGTCAAGAATGGCTACTGGTTGCTCGACATACGAAGATCTGGCTGGATCTCCACTGGCTCATGACTGATCACATGAGACGGATCTCGGACATACTTCCTGAGCATAGATATGTGGAATACAGGGTGAACGCTAGCCAAAGCTGAGGGTAATGCTAGCTCATATGCCACGCTGCCCAAACGTCGGAGAATCTCATATGGGCCAATGAATCTAGGGCTTAGCTTGCTATGCCTGCCAAATCTGACAACACCTCGAGTAAGCGATATCTTCAAGAAGACATGATCGCCAACCTCGAACTCCAAATCCTTTCTCCTGTTGTCGGCATAACTCTTCTGCCTATCCTGTGCCGCAACAAGCCTCTTCCTAATAAGCTGGATCTTATCCGAAGTTTCCTGAACTAACTCTGGTCCGATCAACTGCCTATCACCAGTCTCCTCCCAGCACAACGGAGATCTGCAGGCCTACCATACAACGCCTCGAATGGAGCCATACCAATACTAGCATGAAAGCTGTTGTTGTATGTGAACTCCACAAGAGGTAAATGACGCTCCCAATCATCCTTCCAATCCAGAACACACGCTCTCAACATATCCTCGAGCGTCTGGATAGTCCTCTCGGACTGTCCATCGGTCTGGGGATGAAACGCCGAACTGAGCTTCAGCTCCGAACCTAAGCATCCTGAAGACCCTTCCACAACCTCGAAGTAAATCTCGGATCTCGATCCGAAATGATCGACTTCGGCACACCATGCAATCTAACGATACCACTAACATACAATCTAGCTAAACTCTTACTGACTGCTTCTTCTTCATAGGCAAGAAATGAGCAGTCTTCGAGAATCTATTTACAACTACCCAATCGAGTCATTGCCACTTCTAGATCGAGGAAAACCCGAAACGAAGTCCATAGTGACAGCTTCCCACTTCCACACTGGGATATCCATCCTCTGCATAAGGCGGATGGTCGCTGTCGCTCGGCCTTCACTTGCTGACACCAAAAACACCTAGACACATAATCCGCAACATCCTTCTTCATGCCGGACCACCAAAATGATCTTTTCAGGTCTTGATACATCTTAGTGTTACCCGATGAATAGAGAATAGCGATCTATGAGCCTCCGCTAACACATGCTCACGGACATCCACTAAATTAGGGACACAAACACGGTGCTGAAATCTAATCACACCGTCCACATCACGAGCAATGCCCGCCTTACCCACTAATTCTAACAATCTAGGGTCGGCTTCCTGTTGCTCGTTCACCTCATCCAAAACAGAGGATTTAAGGGATAGCTGAGCTACAAAAGCCTGACACAGGGATGGCTCTAACTCGGTCATAGAGTACGCTGCATCCTCCAACATCTTCCAATCCTGCTGGAGTGAAGACCTCTTCATACTAAGAGCATCCGCTACGACATTCGCCTTTCCAGGGTGATACTGAAGGTCGAAGTCATAGTCCTTCAAGAACTCAATCAATCTTCTCTGCCTCAGGTTTAATTCTTTTGGGATAAAAGATACTTCAAGCTCTTGTGGTCGGTAAAACCTCAAATCTGACACCATAAAGATAGTGCCTCCAGATCTTTAGTGCATGAACCACTGCTGCGAGCTCGAAGTCATGAGTCGGATAGTTCTTCTCATGCTCCTTTAACTGACGAGAAGCATAAGCCACTACCCTTTCTTGCTGCATGAGCACACAGCCTAAACCGATCCGAGACGCATCCGTATAAATGGCAAAGCCCTCTAGACCACTAGGCAATACCAATACCGGAGCAGAGTAAGCTTAGCCTTCAATAGCTGGAAGCTACGCTCACATGCCTCAGACCATACGAACCTCTCACCCTTCCTGGTTAGCTTTGTCAAGGGGGCAGCGATGGATGAGAAACCCTCAATGAATCGCCAATAGTAACCAGCTAACCCAATAAAACTACGAATCTCCGAAGGGGTCTTGGGAACCTCCTAATACATAACTGCCTGGACCTTCGCTGGATCAACTGCAACACCAGCGCCGGAGATAACATGCCCGAGGAAATAACCTCGCGCAACCAAAAATCGCACTTGCTGAATTTTGCATACAGCTTGTGCTCACGAAGAACCTCTAACACTAACCTCAAATGCTGACGGTGGGTGGCCTCATCCGGAGAATAGACCAACACATCGTCAATAAACACTACGACAAAGCTATTAAATACGGCCTAAACACCCGGTTCATGAGATTCATGAATGCTGCAGGGGCGTTGGTCAATCCGAAAGGAAGGACCAAGAACTCATAATGTCCATAACGGGATCTAAATGCCGTCTTGGAACATCCTCACTCCGAATCTTCAACTGATGGTAACCAGATCGCAAGTCAATCTTAGAAAAGACTGATGCATCTCGCAACTGGTCAAACAAGTCATCAATACGAGGTAAGGGATACCTGTTCTTCACAGTCACTTGGTTCAGCTTCTGTAGTCAATACAAACTAAGTGACCCGTCTTTCTTCTTGACGAATAATAGGTGCGCCCCAAGGGGAAACACTAGGGCGAATAAATCCCTTATCAAGCAACTCTTGCAACTGCCTCCTCAACTCGGCTAACTCGCAGGTGCCATCCGATATGGAGCCTTCGAGATAGGAGAGGTGCCCAGAAGCAACTCTATGGTAAACTCTATCTCTCTATCCGGTGGCAATCCAGACAAGTCATCAGGAAAGACATCTAGAAAATCCTGCACTACCTCAATCTCTGCAAGAGTAAGTGACTCATCAGCCTCTGGCACTAACACCACGCTGGCAAGAAAAGCGTCACAACCCTGTTTACCATGCGCATCTCTTCATGGCAGAGATGATCATCTTTCCCGCCCAGTTCCTTGGCAAGGGTGAGAGAACTCATCCTCACTAGGAATGCGGAAAACAATCCTCTTCCGACGACAATCCACTAACGCATAGTGCTCCTCTAGCCAATCCAGACCAAGAATAGCATCATAGTCCTTCATCTTTAGCAAGAAGAAACACCCATCTAGGATTCTATCCTCAATGCACACAGGTAACGACGAAATGCACTTCCTAGTCGATACCGTACCCTCAGGGGTGTGCACAGACAAAGGGACCTCTAAATCCTCAGACTCTACGCCTGACTCTAGGGCTAACTGCCTAGCGAACCGCTCGAAAATGAACGAGTGAGTAGCACCCATATCAAACAAAACCTGAGCGTGCACACCTAGAAGCAAAACCGTACCTTCGGTGACATACTCCGCCTGCTCGGCGTCCTCGCGAGCTAAAGCAAACACTCGAGCTAGGGCTCGAGGCCTTCCTGGTCTTCCCGTAGATGGTGCGGCTACCGCTACTGCTGGGGCTGGCGCTCCACGCTGAGCTCCCTGCTGAAGTCTTGGGCAATCCTTGATCTTGTGGTCGCTGCTCCCGCACTTCAAGCATCTACCCGCTACCAACCAACACTCGAAACCACCGTGTGTCTTCCCGCAATGGGGACACTCTTTCTTCACACCAGGGGAACGTACAGAAGGTACATGAGGGTTGTTGACTGTCACGGATCGCTGCGGTGTTTGGTACACCATTTTCTTCTTATCCTGCCGCTGGAACGTCGCTGCCGGCCTCTTCTGCGAAGCCTTCTTTTCCTCCAGATATTGCTCCATTTCTCCCTCCTGCCTGCAGGCAGCACTGAGGGCCTCGTCCAACGTGCGGTGGTCAAACGCCACGAGCCTCGTCCGCAGTGATGGCTTGAGTCCCATCACGAATTTCTTCGTCTTCCTGCGCTCATCCTCTACGATATGCGGTGCATACTTAGAAAGTTTAGAAAACCTTGCCGTATTCCAGCACGGTCATGGAGCCTTGTGTCAGGGAGAGAATTCCTGCTCCATTTGTCCTGGATATGCTCTGGGACGAACTTGGCTGGAAAGAGCCTCACGAACGCGTCCCACGCCACGTCTACTGCTCCGTCCTCAAAGCGTGTACGTAGTAGGGAGGACCACCATACATCCGCTCTTCCTGCAATACACCTTCATAAGCACCAACTAACAAATTCGAAATTAAGCAGAACATACAAACATACAAAATTAAAAGCCTACTGTAGCATGTAGGTGGCTAATGTCACCTTATCCTCATCAGGGCACCTAATCGCTCGGAAGATTTTCTCTGTCTCCCTTAACCAACTTTCTGCCATTAATGGATCACTCTCCCCTTAAAAGAGGGTGGGGTCATCCTCTTGAATCGCTCCATGATGGGAGGTCCACCATGGTCCTGAGCTGGTGCCTAAGCCTGCTACATTAAACAATAGGCAATACACAAATAAACACAATATCATGCAATTTAAATAGCAGCTACTAGTTGTTTCATTATTCTACCTGGGCCTCCAACTGTGCCTGGAGTGCTGCCTGGGTATGAGCCTGCGTCTGCATGGCTTGCACCAGACCTTGCATGAATACTCCGTAATCCACAGGCGGCGGTGGGGGAAGTACAGGACCTGGCGGTGCCGGGGCCTGCTGCTCCGCGTCGTCACGTCGCGGCTAGTCCTCACAGGCCGACGCTCCACCACGCCTACCTCTCGAAGCCATGGCTGTAATAAAATTTCAGCCACTATTAGAGCTAGGTTGCAAAGTTTTCTAACCATTTTCTTATCTATCTTTCACTTCTTATTAGTGTTTTACACATGTGGACATACTTAGCATGCAATGGGGATGATGACTTAGGTATATTCATGTGCAATCTCAACCGGTCTCTGATACCAATCTCTGTGACGGCCCTCATTATACCGGTACGGTTATACCAACCCACGTCGGTATAGCGAGACTCACAGTGGGACATTTACCCAACGATACAAACAGCTGAGATACACGCGAATATACGACAGAGTAGCGGAAGTAAAAGACAACTGTCTTCAATCATTCATCATCCACATTAAACATACATGAAATTTTCAACTAACATTAAGAGCTAAAAGTTCGCATAATTAAATTGCTGAAAATTAAGTACACAATGTCCACACTTATACAATTTTCTCATGGTTTCTAGTACAATGTCACTTTTACATACTATGAAAGCACAAAAGGGTACAACTGCCAACAATCTAAACTCCGCGCTCGGAGTCCGTCTCTACCGTCTCCTCCACGAGAGTCTCGTCACCGTCTATACCTGTACGCCGAAGCAAGGAGTGAGTCTTAAAGACTCAGCAAGCAACACTACTCATAACGTACACGTATAAGTCATAGCGGTTTCTACATACACATTCACAAATTTCAACATATGGCATGCTATTTGAAAGTTGCAACCTATCATAAAGTCTACAATTTAATACATGGATCATGCTTTCAGATTTCTAAGGATAAAACTCACCTATCACATGCTCTCTATTCAATTTACTCGTGAAATTTTGCCTTTAAAGAACAAGACATGAGAGCTACCAACATGAACACTGTGCATATATGAAGGGAGAACACAACTAGCATGGACTTTACATGTTCTTAAGCACATACATAGACATTTTCACATGGTTTAATGGCTGTAAACCTACACATGGGAGCTACAATGTTGTTTAAAACATACCATGTGAACAACCAATCATGCTATTTTGCACGTGCTCATCAATTATCCCTAACATGGATTCTAGACATTTTCGCACATATAAACATGATGATAACAACATGAAATTACTGATTTCACATGGTTTCAGATTTGTCTCACATGGATTTCAATGTCATATTCTCACATTTTTAGTTTCACATTTTCTTTACACAAGTTTCCAATTCACATGGTTGCACTTTGCACATACACATTTTACATTGTTCACTTACACATTAACACTACACACACATACACATTACACATTCACATTTTAGGTGCCATGACACAGAGTCCAAACCACCAAAGAAGGACATATACACATCACATTACACATAGACGCCATCTAGGCATTCCAATGGCGACTCTTGGACTGCGCAGACCGGGAGAACAAGTCTCCACCCTAACTAGTGGTATTGTCCACCTCCAGGATTTCCCCTAATGCCCTTAGGGTCACTTACACATTGAACTTTCTCAAGGGGACTTTTCCCTGATACAGTTCCACTGCCCTCTACGGAAGCAGTGTCACATTGGCACAGTTACACATTTACACTTTACCGATTTACACATGGTTTTACACATATCACTTTTCATCCCATTCACTTTCTCACTCACATGCATATCTCTGTTTTCCTGACATGACACTACAGATTTCAGGAGTTTAACACACAGTAAATTCACCAATCAGGTTGGGTTTAAACGATATCTAATCACTTTACGATGACATGCATAAATTTTTACATTTCACATGGAAAAAGTGCATAACTCCTATATACTGGTCCAAATGACCTGGAAATTTAACCACATGCTATTTTCGGGTTCAGATCATACATTAAATTTTCAGATTTTTCTGAGCTAAATAGAATTTACAGAAAATCAAATACCTATTTAGCATGCGTTCACAATTTAAGTTGACATGGAGTTTAACACCATCATGCATTTTTGCCACTTACTGTTTGAACAGAGACTAATGTTATATGCATGATCTGAAAATACAGAATTACCCTAAATCATACAACCATAAATCGATCACAACAATTCTTTCTTGCATGCCTTTTTATTTACCGAACCGAAATTAATAGCAATTTATGCAAGCATGGACAATTTATCAAAATTTGAGTACACATATACTAATCCACTAACTTCATGATCTGACAAAACATAGGGCACTCAGACTAGTCCTAATCATAAAACATGGATTGGCAAGAATCATCAACAAATCATGCTTGAAATTTCATGGAATAATAATCTCTAACATTCACCACACACATCATAACTCATCCACACACCACATTTACCAGTATACATAGTGTATAGGGTTACCATATATCCTCATCACGGAAAACCCATCGAAAATAATCGTATAGGAGGGCAGAACAGTTTACTGTTCTGTCCAGATGAACTTGGCGGCGGTCTCTGGCCGCTAATTCAAGTCAGCGGCATAGTCGATGGACGCCAATCATGATCTCAGCGTCCAGGGACCTTGCCGTTAATGCAGGTCTGTGTAGAACACAGACCCGAGCTCTCAAGATAGGGTGAATCTGAGGGTCTAGGACACGAGAGAAATTCATAAAAATGAAAAAACCATCCTAGACTCATATGGAACCTTATGGTAGGGTCACTTGCCTTTTAGAAACACCTAAGGAATCAAAAGTGCTGGTGAAGCCCTCCTTGGGCAGTCCCAAGAAGTGCAGAAATGTCCTCCAAGATCCTTCCTCCGGGCTCCTGGATGATCTCCACAACAAGGAAAGGGGAGGCCTTCCTCGATGATCCCTCTTGCCTCCAGTTGCAGTAGAACGTCGGACAAAGCTTCAGAAGCTCGGATTTTGGGCTGCAAAGATGGGGTTTCTCACAGTCCAAAATAGGGTTTTTTCTCTCTGTTTCTCTCTTGCAAAAGGGTGAAGAGAGAGGGGTTGGGGAGTAGATTCGGGTTGGATATATGGGAGAGACTTCTCTCCCACTCACAGGGTGATAAGATGGCTCTCAGAGCCGTTGGGGACAGCTCCCCAATGGGTGAGCTTCCTTGTTTCCGGAATTTCTGGCTCTGCAACGCATGCAGGTCAGAGAAATAGGCGTCCACATCGTTAGACGCCAGGATTAGTGTTGGCGTCCATGGGTGGACGCTGACACCACCTCAACGGCTAGGGGTTGACGCCAATCTGGCCTTCGGCCAGAACTCTAAAACATGCAGAAAACTATGCATGCCATGCATATATACATGCAATATGTATATGGTAGTGTATCCATACTATCACCATTCAATACATGCATTATTTACATCTAATATAAACACATGCACACGTAATTGTACTAATTAATACGTACGTAATATGTATACATACACAAGCACAAATATACACACAATACAATAATGCGACGGAAATTCGAGGGCCTTACACTCCACTCCATGCATACAGGGATTAGGGATTGAGACCCTACCTTCTTGGGTCCAATGGGCTCGTCCTCATCACCCATCGCCGGTGCGGGCTCCTCCTCCATCGACACGACCGGAGGGGCTTACAGGGCCGCCGTTGACGTCCTCTCATCCGGTTGCCGATGCCGGATGGACTTCTTGCACCGTCGACCGCCATCGTCGCCGCCTTGGCTCGCTCCACGCTCCCCTTCCTTTGCCGATCTTAGAGGTGAAGAAAGGAGAGAGAGAGAGGTGAAGAGAGAGAGGTGAAGGCCGAAGGAGAAAAGAGATCACCGGACGGAAAAGGGGAAGGCCGGAAGGGGAAAGGAAATCGCCGGATAGAAAAGGAAAGGAGGAAGGTTCGAAAGAAGGGAAGAGGAGAGAAAGGCGCCCGCCCTGGATTCAAATTGCCTCGGATCCTGTGAACGCGACCATAGCCCTGTCGCCTTCCTAAATGAGGTTAGTGACATGTACCCTGTCGCCTTTACTTTAGTGGTGGCGACAAAGGGCTTGTCGCCTTCTTGAAAGCGACACACCCTATGTCGCCTTCTCAGAACAATGCACAAAACTTCTGAAAAAGGCTCAATGTTCATTGCAATAATTCCATGATCACATCAAATAAAAGCTATGAAGAATCAAAATCAACATGTCTCCTATTACATCAAGCCCACCAAGTCCCATCAAAACATCAAAAGTGCAATCAAGTCTATCTCTCTAGCTCACGGTCCCCTCAGTGGCCGAATCTTCTCATGCTCCAAGCGGTACACCTGGTACGTTTCCCGGTCCTCGTCAAGTCTCGGCGGGAGTGCATAGGTAGCGCACGCCCTCCACAAGGCCAGCGCGCTCCGCACGGCCTGCTCGTCCTCCGGGTTCCCCAAGCGTCGCTTCTTCATGGGAGGCAAGTGTGATGGCGGAAGCACTCTCGTCCTCGGCTCCCCGATCTGTAGGTAGCACCGCTGCGGGTTGTAGAGCACGGTCGCCATATTCCCTATCAATTGCAAGTCCAAGCCACGTTCGAGTGGTAGCCGGATCTCCGCTCCGCGAAGTGCCGCTATGCCCAGAGCAAAGTGTTCCATGGTAGGGTACTGAAGTAGAGGCGCCATGCACTCCTTGTCTTCTTGTCCGCCGTCCTGCATAAAACCTTGTCGGGGAATTTGGCCGCCCCGTCAATGAAGTTCAACGGATGGCACCCGAAGATCCGACTGTCGGTGGTGGGGTTGTCTACTGGTTTGAATTTTATCCTCACACCCAACCAACACTCTAGAAGAATCATAGAGCCATAAAGGAAACCTCCCGTGGAAGCCGAGGTAAGGCCCGAGTAAAGGTACGCCAAGACGGCGTGAGAGAGTGAAAGTCCTCACCATACCCCACTAATCGCACTAAGGCTAGCATAGTCTATGAGGTGATCCCCGGACGGGAAGAGCACCACCCCACATAAGCATATGGCCACGGCCTTGGCGATCTCCCGGTGGTCTACGCTCTTGTCCTTGCACTTGGATATGACCCACTTAGACAAAGGCACTAGATGTATGAATTGTGGGCTAATCATGGTGTAGACATCCCCCGGGTCGGTCATGAATTCCCCTAGAATAAACTTCGGGTTAATGGGCTCAACCGTGTAGCTTATGTTTTGCTCGTCCCCGGGTTTGGTCTTGGGAAGAGCAAGGAAGGCCTCGACCTCCTCTAAAAGGACAGTCGCCTCAAATTTGGGGAAAATGAATGTATGGGTTTGTGGGTGCCACAATTCTATCAAGGCCGTGATACTATGCCAATCAAAGGAAATTTTGTGGTAATTGTGAGCCGCTATCAAAACCCCACCCAAACCCCACTCTCTTAAGAACCTAATGACGTACATGGGTAGAGATTTGATCATCGGGGCAATCCAAGTGAGCTTAGAGTAGCGGCGAGAGCCGGGGAAGAGCTAGGAAAAAAAGGAAAAGAGAGAAAAGAGGAAGAACAAGAACACAAAATTAATGAAGAAATTCGGAGCATAAAATCATGAAAATTGAAAACACCAACCAACTTACCTCTCTCACTTCCTCGCTCCGGCTCAAGTGGTTGGGAACATCCGTAATCCTCATGAGAGCTTCAAAGGCCGCCCGAGCACGCTTCGGACCTTCGTAGACCGCCTCCCCACCCATGGGATCAAGAGGAGCTCTCTTCATGGCCATGGTAGCTTGCAAAGCCTGAAGAAAAGAAGAGAGAGGTAAGAGCTCCGAATTTGGCTTCTCACTCCCCTTATTTATAAAGCTATAGTACTCCTAATCCTGCTAGGAAAGGGTAGGGGAGACCCATTGAGAATAGGAGTTTGAGTAGGGAACACTTAGAGTCCAAGTGGGAGTCAAAACCAAGTCCTATGCTGAAAGCTTTTGAGCTCGGGCTGAGAAACCTGTGAAAACGACATATCGACCTGTCGCCTTCAGAATGCGACGGCTTCATGGTCGCCTTCTTTACTCAAGCGTCGCGACAACCCCTATGTCGCCTTCTGATCAATCTGTGTTGTCTTGCTTATTCCTCTGTGACTGTTCAGGATATTTGCACATATGCTTTGATGTCATTGTTTGGTGCATCATGTCTATATTATTGCTTTGATTATTGAAAATCCATAAAAAAATCAGAAAATGCAGGAAAATCCATAAAAAAATCAGAAAATTCAGAAAAAAAAACACGTCCGTCAGGTAAGTCAGGTAAGTATCTCTAACCCTAATCCCTTCGCATTACTATATGATATCTACACTATTATATCAGCTCAAGGACCGGCTGGTTCCCAGTGTGTTCCAGGATCTGAGTTCCCCTTCATCAAAAACGAGGATGATCTAAGTGCACGCTGCTAATCGCTGGATAGGCCGTTGGGTGATATGACTCGGGGACGATGGATTCTATCGCACGTCGGGGATGCGAAGTGTCTTGACCCTTGCTCATATTGTCTAGCAATATTATCCTTGAATACTTGTTATTTTCTCTCTTTCTTTGCATTCTCTTTTATGATTTCCTTTTTTCTTTAGCCCAGCATGCATCATGTAGGAATTTTGAGCTTCACGAATCATGATTTGTCAAAGTCAGCTTCTCAATGATGTCCCGACCCAGATCCTCATTTGTAGACAAGAATTCCACTCCGAATTTGAAAGCCTTCCTCGAGCTTGCTGCTCGGTCCAGTTTACCAGTGATGGTTCCTATGAAGGATTCCTCTCATCCCCATTCATTATAACAGTCATTCCCTTTATCACCGATCCGCTCATTAGTCGTGACCCGCTCGAAGGCCAGAGTCGAATCGACCCGCCGGGCAGCACCTATCCCCTAATGAACGAAACCTGCACGCTAAAGATAGCCAGGGTACCTCTTGAATCAGGAGGTTGATCATTCTTTTCTTTTGATTTTTATTCGTCCCAAGTAGGAACCATCCTCGCACTCTGTTCCCAGCCAGGATCGAGGTCAGCCAGATAATTCTCGCTGCTTATTCGTTCAGAATGGGTGTCTCTTTACCTTGATGCCCGCTTTTCAGCTCATTCCGCTTCATTCCGCTACATCACCATTTCACGCCACTTTCGCTCCATCACCGCTCCACTCCCTTGCAAAGCAGGCATCAAGGAGGGGCAATCTGTAGACACCCATTTCTGACCCATAAGACGAGCAAAATCTCTTGTCATATTATTGACGCCCCACGTTGGCTCATCATCGTCAAGCTGGCTTTCTCCGATCATGTCATTCCCATTAGTTCATCACCCTGGAGGACTCTTTCTGGTCAAATCAATCTCTTTCACTATAAGCTCTCTGAGTATAAGTCCGATATTTCATCCCGAAGGCTGTGCATGGCTGATTGGACGCATTACATGACGAAATGCAGAAAAGACTAGAAGGCGACAGGCCCTAGGTTGCCTTCCTGAAAATGACAGCCCCTATGTCGCGTTCATAATTCCACATCTTAAATCCTCAGAAATTCGCAAAACGACTTAAGTCAGCCTTCCATATGAGGAAGGCGACATATCGAGCCGTCGCATTCCGAAGGCGACGCCAAGGCCGTCGCGTTCTGGACCTTAAACAGGAAACTCAATCCGAAGCCAACTTGGACACATGCTATTGATGGTAATTGCTTCATTTGGACGTCCAAATCAAGTCCAAATCCTCTCAAATTCGGTGGAGACCTTCCTAACATGTCCCTTTCCGAGTTCCAATAGCCCTTGCACAGCCATACTTACCCAGAGTCGGACTCTTGCCCATTATTCCTCTCAAACCCGAGTTGGGAATAATCACCCATAAGTACCACGTCTCTGCATCTTTTTGGGCAAGGCCGGAGTCATTAGTTCTCTGAGCAAGAGAGCTTCATCTTCCACGAAGAGAGTTCTCCCTCCAGACGATCAGCAAGAGCCCTCCAGGGCATTTTCCCATCGGCTACACAATCTCCTCTTCCTTCTTCTCTTTATTTCTTTCAATCCATGCATGCATAGCTTTGTTTTCTTTCTAGTTTAGCATTAGATCACGACACACACACCTATTCTTAACACCCACAGGGGTTAAAAGCCCCAATCCTGTGAGTTCCCCCCATAATAGTTCATGTTCATGTGTTTTTCATTGAATAGATCTTCTACACACGAGTTCTAATGGGTGTTTTGTTTATTTGAATCACTTTGGCAGGTGTTTAAAGGTCAGAGCAAGGTGAGGCTCTTGCCCCTCGGCCGGCTGAGGAGCAGGAAGATGAAGAACCCAAGTCTCCATCCATTGAAGAAGAAGGCGACGACCGCTGTGTCACGATCAAGAAGGCGCCATTGCCTACGTCGCGTTCAAATCAAAGCATCGCGACGCCTCCTCTGTCGTATTACCAGGTACGCCTTCTCCTTCATCATTCCTTTCCAAGGTAGTCAGCCCTCCATCTGAACATCAAGAGGTGACTGCATTGGTGGCGATCATGGTCAGTTCCTAATCCCTACATATTCACAATCAATTTCAAAAGGCGATACAAATCCCGTGATTACACCAGTCCATGGCGGCACCGACGAGTGTGATTTCCCGACCTAGTGGTGTGTCCAGGGTCCGGGGTGGTTCTACTTGTGGGCCCTCGACCTCGTGGAGGTCTGAGGTGGCCGTGCTTGAGGTGAGACATCGTTATCACTTGGTTGTTGCATAGTCTCGGTGGGTGTGCCAAGCATTGCTTCCACTCTGTGCTCGACTCCATTGGTTTCTACGGGAGTCCTGTGTGTGTGGCCCGACCTCGTTGGTGGTCGTGGCATTGCGCTGCTCTCTTCCGCTGCTTAGTAGTATCATGTTGTAGGTGTTTCTCTCTTTACAACTTTCTAGTGTAGTTTTGCTATTTTTGGAGTTCCTACTGCTCTGGCCGGTGAGGGACTGGTAATCCCTACTGGGCCTTGTTCGCGAGGCTCACCCCCCTTACTTCCTTCAGCTAGGGGCTAGTCGTCGTGGGAGCTCGGTGTCGGACGGGTTGCGGAGGCGGCTGTGGCGCCGTGTTGTTGTCAGCAGCAGTGAGAGTTGAGTGTGGTGAGCTCTTGTAGCCGAGTGAGCTGAGAATTGTGTTTTGCAAGTCCTCGGGGTATGCCCCTTCAGGACTGCACCTTTCTTCTTGTACCTGTGCTTTTGCTTGGGACTCGTTGTACATACTTTTGTATATTGTACATATTATTATAGTTATTTAAATTCAGTACATATCTCACTAGACTAGTTCTTCTAACCCTTCTGGATCTTCGGATCTGTGGGTGGCGACACGAACTTCGGGGCCCTGGCGGGGGTTCGGGAGGTCGGGTCGTTACATTTTATGAGGGATTATCTGAACAATTTTGTCAGATGGTGGACGCTTCATGTGGGGGAGCCTTTATGATGAAGAATGAAGATGAGGCCTATGATTTGTTCGAAATGCTTAGTGAGAATTCTATCAATCATGCCTCATTGTCATCTTATGAGAGATCTATAGGCCCTTCTAAACGAGCTGGTTTGTATGAGATTAGGAATATCAGGGAACCAGAATCCAAGGTAGACTTGAACTTAATAACTCAAATGTTGGATAAGATGGATCTTTTGGTCCAGAAGCTAGACCAACTTCTGGCCCTAAACAAGCAAGAGCCTACTTACCAAAATCCTTCATGTCCCTTTTTTGGCCCATCTTGTACCTCTCAAGAAATTTGTGTCTTGTGTGCAAGCCCGACCCACCATATATCTGATTGTCCAATGGCAGCCCAGTTATCACCCTTCATCCAAGAGCAGGTACAAGCTGCTCAAGAGGTCTCCAGGCCCAACTTTGATCCTTATTCCAACACTTACAATCCAGGTTGGAGACAACACCCCAATTTCTCATGGAAAGACCAGTCCAGCCAAGCTCCCTCAGCCAACCCCATGGTCCAACAGGTTCAAAGACAACATCTACACAATCAGTCTTATTTTGGCCAATCCAAACCCCAAGGGAATTACCAAACTCACCAGTTCAACTCTCAACCCTTTTATCAATCTCAACCACATCAAAACAACTCTAATGAACAAATGCTCAATAAAATGCAACATTTGATTTTGGCTCAGCAAACACTTAAGCAATCTGTTCAGACCCAAAACAACGTTTCTAGCAGTCCCTTCAGGCCCAACAACAAATCATCTCAAGGTTAGAGGCACAAATTGCTAAGTCCAATATGAGGAGGGACCCAAGCCAATTACCAAGTCAGCTCATTCCTAACCCAAGAAACCATCCCCCTGGTTTTCAGCAACAACTTCCTCCCATCCTCCAACATCCACCTGTTTCAATGCCACATAAGGGTCCTCAGTTTGAAAATGCTAAGGCAATTTTGACCCTGAGAAGCGGAAAAATCTTGGAAGACCCATATCACACCCATAACCCCAATGCTTCTCTAGACAGTGATGTTCATAACCATAACCTTCTTTCATCAAGTCAAGCCCAAGGAAATGTGGAAGAAACTTAGAAAACTATTGAGGTCAAGTTGGGGGGAGGTGACAATAAAAAGAAGAAACTTGATGAAGATCCAACTAGCTATCAACCCAAAGTGCCATTTCCTAGTGCTTTAAAGTCCAAGCCCCATAGGAAGCAATCAGCCCAGGAGGAGGAGATGATGGAGTTATTTAAACAAGTCCATATTAACATCCCTCTCTTAGATGCTATCAAGCATGTCCCAGCCTAAACTAGATTCTTGAAGGAATTGTGCACTCAAAAGAGGGAGCCAAAGAAGGTTGTGCTATCTGAGGATGTTAGTGCTATTCTTTTAAATCATCTCCCTCAGAAAATGAAGGATCCTGGTGCCCCACTCATTTCATGTGTCATAGGAGGCATTACCTTTGACAAGGCTTATTGGATCTAGGAGCAAGTGTGAATCTATTACCCACCACATTGTACCAAAGATTTGGGGTCGGAGAGCTTAAACCAACCCCAGTGATCCTCTAATAGGATGATAGATCTGTTAGAACACCTCGGGGGTTGGTAGAAGATGTTCTCGTCAAGGTAGATACATGTTACTTCCCTGTGGATTTTTTAATTCTTGACATGGAGCCTACCCAAAATTTAGCCCAGAGCCCAATCATATTAGGTCAGCCTTTCTTAGCCACAGCTAATGCCAATATCAACTGTAAGTCTTGCCTCATGGACATCTCTTTTGGAGAACAGAAAATTACACTCAATGTTTTTAGAGCTTCAAAGCATATGAGAGAAGAAGAGGATTGTAACATGATTGATGTGATGGATGATTTCAGGGAGAATCATTTCTCTCTAGTTGAATTTGATGATCTTTCTGAATCTAATAACGTCTAACCCATCATAAATGTTCATGATATGGACTCAAGATCAAAGACATTCTAGCCCACCAAATTTGAACCTTTACCTAAGCTCAGCCATGAGCCAACCCTACCCTCTACTCAAGCCCCACCACAATTGGAACTAAAGCCCTTACCTGATTCTTTAAAGTATGTCTTTCTTGGTCTCAATCAAACTTTTCCAGTAATCATAGCCTCTCATCTCACTGCAATTCAAGAGGAGCAACTAGTGTATGTCCTCAAATCTCATAGGAGTGCCATAGGGTGGTCAGTGGTCGATCTTAAGGAAATCAATCCATCTTTTTGCATGCACCACATCTATTTTGAGGAAGATGCTAAGCCAAGTAGAGAGACACAAAGATGATTGAATCCAAACATGAAAGAAGTGGTTAAGAAAGAAGTGGTCAAGTGGGTTGATGCGGGTATCACTTATCCCATTTCTGATAGCAATTGGGTTGGTCCAACCCAAGTGGTACCCAAGAAATCTAGGCTTACTATGGTAAGGAATGATAAAGAGGAGATGGTGCCCACTAGACTTACCACAGAGTGGAGAGTGTGTATAGACTATAGGAAATTGAATGCTGTCACTAAGAAGGACCACCTTCCTTTGCCCTTCATTGATCATATTTTGTAGAGATTGGAAAGACAAAATTATTTCTGCTTTCTAGATGGGTATTCCGGATACAAGTTGCTATATATCTGGAAGATCAAGAAAAGACAATGTTCACTTTCCCATATGGCACATTTGCCTTTAGGAGAATGCCCTTTTGACTTTGCAATGCACCTGCCACATTTCAAAGATGCATGATGGCCATCTTTTTTGACATGGTCGGGGATTTCATGAAAATTTTTATGGATGTCTTCTCAGTGTTTGGGGATTCTTTTGAATCATGCTTGAATAACTTGGAGAGAATTCTTAAGAGGTGCATAGAAACCAATTTGGTTTTAAGTTGGGAAAAGAGTCACTTCATGGTGAGAGAAGGAATTGTCTTAGGACATATTGTGTCTGAGAAGGGCATTAAGGTAGACAAGGCTAAGATTGACTTAATCTCCAAATCGCCTCCCCCATCCTCAGTCAAGCAAATCAGATCCTTCCTTGGCCATGTGGGTTTCTATCGTCGTTTCATCAAGGACTTCTCTAAAATTTCTCATCCTTTGTGCAATCTACTGGCAAATGATGTCCCCTTCAACTTTGATGACTCTTGCCTAAAAGCATATAATTTTCTGAAGGAAGTGGTAACCAAAGCCCCAATCCTTCAATCTCCTGATTGGACCTTACCCTTTGAGGTCATGTGTTATGCATCTGACTATGCCATTAGGGCAGTCCTGGGGCAAAGAGTGAACAAATACCTTGTTGTGATTTGCTATGTTAGTAGAACATTGACCAAAGCACAAATAGACTACACCACAACGGAAAAAGAATTGCTTTTTGTGGTGTTTGCTCTTGAAAAATTCTGATCCTACTTGTTAGGGTCCAATGTCATCATCTACTCTGACCATTCTGCTCTCAAATTTCTCCTAACCTAGAAAGAAGCCAAACCAAGATTGATTAGGTGGATCTTACTCCTTCAAGAGTTTGACATTGAAATTCAGGACAAGAAAGGTTATGAGAATGTTGTTGCAGACCACTTGTCCAGGATTCTAGTGCAAGATAGTGAATCACTCCATGATTCGTTTCCTGATGAACAACTCTTATCCGTCTCTCAAACACAACCCCCCTGGTATGCTGACATTGTTAACTATCTGGCTATTGACTTATCCCCGAGGGGTGGTCCAAAAATGAAAAGGATAGATTCTTTGCCCAGATACAATTCTACTTTTGGGAGGATTGAGAGCTATATTAGGAGATGTGTCCCTGAACATGAATATGATAGTGTGAGACCCCGAATTTTTTTTATTCATTTTATATTGTGTATGTGATATTACTTGTTATGTATATAGTGTGTATATTAAATTTCTGCATATTCTAATTATTAAATCACTCATATGCATACGTAAGTATATATTGTTTTCTACGAATATAGGTAATTAGCTAATTTTGTATGTGATGTACTTATTTAAATACTGTGCATGTTGTATTTAAGTAAGGTTGAGCATATGACAGGTAAGTATTGCTACATACCTTGTAAGTGCATATGAGTTATTTTTCGTACATGTATATATTTAAATGTGCATGCATTATCTAACTATCGATGTACATGTTATATTTATTTAAATCCATGCATGTTGTACGTAATTATGTTGTGTACACGTATATATGTATATGTTTAACTTTGTGCATATGATATCTACTTATTTCAGTACCCATTAAACTATTTGTGATGTGATTGTGTATCTGTTTTGATGTATGTCTCTGTTCTGGCCGAAATCCTAGTTGGCAACAACATGCCTGCCGCTGACTGCCTGGCCAGGAGGAGTTGGCGTCCAAATCGATGGACGCCAACCCCCCCTGTTGGCGGCACCATAGGTGGACGCCAAGTTCCCTGCAGTGTGACAGTTTTAGATTTGGTAACGCCTGTGTTTTGTCTAGTTCCATTTTAGGAAACCCATCTATAACCGTAGGAGACCTACCCTAATACGTACCCAACCTACCCAGCTCTATAAAATCACCCCATTTCGGTCGGATTAAGTCTTTTGGCCTTTGTGAAACCCTAGAACCCTTTGTGGAGAAAAGTTGATCTTTGGAGAGCTAGATCCGATGGCTGGAGGAGTTTCCTGGCAACCTGCACCGACTGGAGGATAGTCCATACACAGAAGAAGCATCCCCAACTCCGAGGATCAATCTACATCAACAGAAGAACTGGATCTGAAGAGGTTTTGAGCATCTTCTTGGTTGGGCCGAGGAGGGCTTCTTCAGCAAGATTTGATCTCTGTGGATTTATTTGGAGGCAAGTAACCTATGGATGTCAACCCTACTCATGTCCCCTTAGGTCCTAGCATTTTTTCGGAATTTTCCTCGTGTTCTGAAACCTCCAAATTTCCCTTGCATTTGTGTGCTGCCTACATGGTCTGCAGACAAGAAGTTGGCGGCCACATACTATGCTGCCAAGTTCTTGTATTGGCGGCACCAGACTGTGTCGTTTACACAATTGGCGGCACACACTGTGTCGCCAAGTTCTTCAGGGTACAAAAAGTGCACTGCTTGATCTCTAAAATGTGTTATTTGGACTTCTAGATCTATATGCATACTGTAAAAAACGTATGTGGTCAGGGTCAGTCATTAGGTCATATCATGAGGATATTTTGAATTTCTGTAGATAGTGTTAATTATTGAAATTTCTGCAATAATGAGAGAAGCATGGTTTATCTATGTTTAACCCAGAATAATTAGATTTGCTGCATGTTAGGGTTTTATAAATTTTCCCTATTAGTATGATGGTTGTTTTCATGCTTTGAACCTATTAGACACTACTGTTTCACTGTGAAATCTAATTAAGTGAAATTCTTGAGTAATATGCCTGAATTCTGTCTTAATTACTAAAATTTGAATTACTATTCATAAAAATCTGGAAAATGTAATATGTGATATACTAACTGTATGTAGCATGTGATAAAAATTTGGTACTGATGTGACAACCATAGGTACTGTTTGTATTATAACATGTGAAATTTAATCATAATGAGCATGTTAGTTGTAATCATGTAAAATTTAGTATTAATAGCATGTTAGTGTACTATTTTGAGTTGTTTATCACTGTTGAATAGTAAGATTAAACTCTGTGACCTAAAATGGGATTATTATTCAAAGTGCATGTGCAAAAAGGGATTAAAGTGTGAATAAGTGTGAGTAAAACGAGACGAAATATGGTAATGTGCTTAATGTAAAAATGTGGCCGAGATTGACACTGCTACCATAGAGGTCTGAGAGCTGTACCATAGAAAGGTCCCTATGGAAGGCTCAACGTATGTGAAATATATCCTAAGGGCATTAGGATGAAACCCTAGAGGTGGACAAGTACCACTGGATACGGTGGAGAGGGCTTCTCCTGGTCTGTGCAGTTACCAAGATTCGCCACTAGATTGCCCAGGTGGCGGGTATGTGTCAAGTGAAGTGAAGTGCTATGTGCTATGTGATATGGGTGCGTGCGTCCTCTAGATGGTAGTTAGGACTATGTGTCATGGCAACTTAAGTGATAAAATGTGAATAAAGTGCAAAGTGAAGTGTGAATATGGCACGTGGTAAGTGCAATGATGTGACATGTGATAAGTGAAAGTGCAAGAGGAAAACTGTGTGAAAAATGTGTAAAATGATGTGCAAGGGAGAGTAAATGTTAATGAGAGTATAAATGCATATATCCATATTAATCATGTGTTAATATGTTGGCGTAATATCATGTTATATAGTTCAATAACATCCATGTAGTAGTGTATGTGAATATGTGTATGTAAACATGTGAATTGGGGCAATGTGAAAGATGGGCATGTGGAATTGTTAAATGAATAAGATAGCATGTGAACAAATGTAAATCCATGTAATTGTGATTAATTCATGTCAAAACAGCAAGCAAAGCGTGATTATGATTGTGTTAATTACATGAAAGAATATCTAAGTTCCTTGATAGATATGCTATTCATCTAGTACATAGTTCCATGCTTAAATTGTATATAGTTGCCAACCGACTTGAATATGTTTTAAACCTTCAATCCATGTTTAATAAAATGTGATATCATGTGTAATTGTGATTTATTTATATTAAAACAGCAAATGAAATGTGTAATTAATGTGAAAAGTGCATGTGAAATATGAATATATATCATGCTAGGTTGCTCTTTACTATCTGGTTAACTCTATGCTCTAGTTGGTAGAGTTGTACAATAATATGGAAAACGTTTAGATTGTTAAATCTTGTTACATGTTAGGTGTAGAAAGCATGTTTAGGTGTATATATATTTTTCCATTATTTAATATGAGCATATGTTAGTGTAGTTAATTATATAAAGCATGTGCCATGTGATTTATTATGGTAAATGATAGCATATGTTTCTTTATTGTTTGGTAGCTTAACATGTGTGTGATATGTGTAAGGTTGAGTCTTTAGATTGCTTGCTGGGTCTTTTAGACTCATACTTGCTTCGGCGTACAGATGAGACAGGAGTTTCCGTGCTTGAGGAGGGCACAGTGAGGAGCGACATCGAGCACGAGGAGTAGCTATTTGTGGAGCTTGCTAGATAGTTGTACTTTTTCTTTCGTAGTGAATAATGTCATTCGTATGGACAATGTGCTAGACAATGCATTTCTTTTGAAAATGTAATAATGTGGACGTTATTGTTCTTTCATTGCTATATAGACTATGGAATGTGTGATGATGATGGAATGTGAATGAGTTATTTCTTTTATTCCCACTGTACTCAATTTCTATTCATGTACATATCAGCCTATCGTTTAGTGTTGGGTTAATATCCCACTGTAATGACGCTCTTTGTACCGATGTGGATTGGTATAATTGTACCGGTATAAAGAGGGTCGTTACAGATAATATATTGAACTTTTGTCATACCTTGGCTTGTGGAGGACATTTTTCTGGGAAGAGGACTACTACAAAAGTGCTCCAATGTTGTTTTTATTGGCCAACTCTCTTTAGTGATGCCCAAAACTTTAGTAAATCTTGTCAAAAATGCCAAACAATGGGGATCGTTTCTCGAAGAGATATGATGCCATTAAACCCCATTCTTGTGGTTGAAATCTTTGATGTTTAGGGAATTGATTTTATGGGGCCATTTCCTCCATCTTCTAGATTTGAATACATCCTTGTGGCTGTTGACTATGTCTCTAATGGATTGAGGCTATGACAACGAGAACTAATAATCATAAGGTAGTTCTAAAATTCATTCAGAGAAATATCTTCTCGAGGTTCGGATTTCCACGGGCTGTCATTAGTGATGGGGGTAGTCATTTCATCAATGCCCAATTCAAAACTTTGCTAAGAAAGTATGGCATCACTCATAAGGTGGAAACACCTTACCATCCTCAGACTAGTGGACAAGTGGAGGTGTCAAATAGGGAAATTAAGAACATCTTGCAAAAGACCATCAGACCCGACCGCAATGATTGGTTAGATAGACTCGATGATGCTTTATGGGAATATAGGACATCATTTAAGACACCGATTGGCATGTCCCCCCTTAGGCTGGTGTATGGGAAAGCATGTCACCTTCCAGTAGAGTTGGAGCACAAAGCTTATTGGACCATCA
The DNA here is from genome assembly GCA_014218235.1 of Colocasia esculenta. NCBI lineage: Eukaryota > Viridiplantae > Streptophyta > Magnoliopsida > Alismatales > Araceae > Colocasia > Colocasia esculenta. The sequence continues at coordinate 118,573,970 of CM024754.1, forward strand.
GAAAATTCAATTTGGATCTAACCCAAGCTGGAGGACATAGGGCCCTACAGTTGAGTGAGTTGGAGGAAATACGTAGGGAGTCCTATGAGAACTCTGGGATATACAAGGAGCGAATGAAAATTTTTCATGACCAGCACATCTCTAGGAAAACCTTTGAGCCCAATCAAAAGGTGTGGTTGTTCAATTCTAAGCTTAACTCTTCCCTGGGAAACTTCGATCTAGGTGGATGGGCCTTTCGCTGTCAACAGAGTGTTTCCACATGGGGCAATTGAGTTGCTTGATCCTAAAAGGGGTGACACTTTCAAAGTGAATGGACAAAGACTTAAACTATACATTGAGGGCATTTCTATGGAGAGAACCAATGATCAAATGGATCTAACAAACCCACCATGAGTTGCAGGTGATTATCAGCCCATCCCCATATAATTTTATTTAATTATATACAATTTTGGTGATTAACAAAACCTAAACAAATACTTTATAACAATCCTTTGTGATGTTCAGCCTCAGGAAATAATCCAAGCAAAATCTGTAAGTTATTCTCACACACTGTTATTTAAAGTTCAGAGCATGCATCTCTTCTAAGTCCTCATCGATTTCCTTTATAGTATATCGATTTCATAAGTGAAACAACGATTTTGGTATCACATCGATTTCATAAGTGAAACAACGATTTCGGTCTCACATCAATTTCATAAGTAAAACAACGATTTCAGTCTTGCATCGATTTCATAAGAGAAACAACGATTTCGGTCTCACATCGATTTCATAAGTAAAACAACGATTTCGGTCTCACATCGATTTCATAAGTGAAATAACGATTTCGGTCTCACATCGATTTCATAAGTGAAATAACGATTTTGGTCTCACATCGATTCGTTAAGGAAAACAACGATTTGATCGCCGTAACGATTCGTTAAGGAAAACAACGATTTGATCGTTGTAACGATTCATTAACGAAAACAACGATTTGATCGTTGTAACGATTCGATAAGTAAAACAACAATTTGATCAGTGTAACGATTCACTATCTCTTCTAGAACGATTTGATCGCTATAACGATTTGCTTTCACATAAATAATGATTTGATAGAAAACAACGATTTGCCTTTACTTATATAACGATTTGGTCGCAAATAACGATTTGCATTCACTTAAACAACGATTTGCTCAAACAACGATTTGCTTCTACTTGAACAACGATTTGCTCACACAACGATTTCCTTATCATTAGCAATGATGTCACCTTATATACATGAATCACATCGACTTCACCATGGATTTCATTTATGTACATATCATTGATTTCATGTTTACATCAACTCTCTTCATAACGATTATGTTTTGAATGTATTGTCATATGCTTTTAATACTATTATCCTTCCAGACAAATTTGAAAATATCTACTCTCTATGATATTCAAACTCATTTTCAAACACTGTGGAGTTCAAGTCTTCCCGCGTATATCTTTATATCTTGCACCATGTAACATTTATTGTGACTGAACACTTCTCTGCATGTCACATATTTGTGTGCCTTCCATACCTGTGTTTCTATTGCAAACACCCTTTAGGGTGACAGAATGGCATTTCTATTTTGATGTATATCCTTATAGCATGTCTTTTAATGTTGACTGACAGCATAGAGACAGTCTAGTTGTCTATGCCTTGATATTTATTACGTGCAGGTCTTTGCCAGTAACAGATCACAAAATGTTGGACAACCTGAAGAGAAAGGTATCTGGATGAATCTTCTCCTTGCGTATTTGTCTTCTAGAGCATTAAATGACTGCAGGCTTACCTGTTCCTTACTTCGTACCATGCAGTCTAATGTGCTTCAAACTTAAAGACAACGAACACTTTAACGAACACCTCAACAGATATATTTTTCAAGAGAAGATATATAGAAGACTGATGACTCCATGAAGATAACAAGACACAGATACACACAAGAGATACACACTTTTGATCGTGCCAAAAACTTGCGAGCATCAGCAGAGAGAGCTCATTCGTTTGATTCCAAAAACCTTATAGCTCTCAACTCTCCTTTTCATTTGCTTAGCCATTTGAGAGCTTTTGTAGTTCTGAGAGATTTTATTGTTGAAAATCTTTGTCTCTCAGACTTCGCCTCAGATCAAGCAGTTTCCTATAAGCTTGGTCTAGGGGCCATTCGCCTTTTTACACAATTCTCTATGTGTTCCTCTTCGGTTGTGAAGAGAAGACCTGTTGGAAATAGGTGGTTGTTATTCCCTTCATTGAGGAAGGAAGACATGTGTATTAGGTGGTGATTTGTACCTCTTCGGGGATAGAAGCGAAGGCCAGCAGTTGATGGATGTGTAAGAGTCCTTAAGGGGGACAGTACCCTTGGTTAGTGAAATCCCAAGTTGTTGCTTGGGGACTGGACGTAGGACTCCTTGGATAGGAGGTCCGAACTAGGATAAAAATCTCCTATTGTTGTGTGATTGCTTGTTTGTCTTAACTCTCACTAACGCCAACTATCTATCTTAGTGTTTTTCTGTTAAGTTCTTTTATTGACAGGTTTTGTTCTAAAAATGTTTTTAGCAATCCATTCACCCCCCCCCCCCCCCTCTGGGCTTGCTATCTGGGCAACAAGTGGTATCAAAGCCAAGTCTCTTCAAGAAAGAAGATCTCACGGTCTGAAGAGCAAAGATAAATGGCAGCTCAAGGGTATGCGGAAGGTCAGTCTGTCAATAGACCCCCTCTATTTGATGGTGAAGACTACAACTATTGGAAGACTAGAATGGAGTTCTTTCTCCAAGGTCTCAATTTCCAACTTTGGTCTATCATAGAAGAAGGAGACCTAGTTGTACTCAACAGTAAAGAAAATTGGACAGAAGAAGACAAAAAGAAGATATCTCTAAACAACAAAGCAAAGAGTATACTATGCTGTGTGCTGAGCAAGAAAGAGTTCAATAGGATCTCAGCGTGCAAATCAGCAATGGAAATGTGGGAAAAACTCAGGATTACTTATGAAAGAACTGACAAAGTAAGAGAAACAAGAATAGATATCTTAGTAGCTCAGTATGAAAGATTCCAAATGCAATCAGCAAAATCCATCACACAAATGTACAGTAGATTTACAGATATCAATGGTTTGGCTGGACTCGGAAAGACTTTTGATATGGGAGATATGGTAAGAAAGATATTAAGATCCCTACCAGCCTCTTGGACTCCAAAAGTGACAGCCATAGAAGAAGCTAACGACCTTAAGAGAATGTCACTTGAGAAGCTCATTGGGTCACTAATGGCTCAATGGATAAACATGGAGAGGCTTGGAGAATCCTCCAGCAGGAAGAAGCATAGCAACGCACTGAAGGCTACAGAAGACAGCTCAGAAGAAGAATCAGAAAATGAAATAAGTAATGAAGATAATGAAGATGAGGAAGCTCTTCTCTCTAGAAGACTACAGCGTATTCTTGATAAGAAAAAATATCAGTCAGGGAGAAGGTACTTTAAAAAAGGGAAAGACTTCAAGAAACCTGAAGTTAAGGATATTAAGAAGTCAGAACCCATTTGCTACGAATGCAAAAAACCTGGACACATCAAGGCAGAGTGTCCAAAGCTGAAGAAGACGGAGTTCAAAAAGAAGGACAACTCCAAGAAGTTCAAAAAGTATAAAAAGAAAGCCATGGAAGCTGCATGGAACAATGAGAGTGACTCAGATAGTGAGTCAAGCTCCAGCGATGAAGAAGAATAAAAAGCCAACTTGGCCTTCATGACAAGTGTGGATGACAAGGTAACTTCTGTCTCATCTTTTACTTCATGTAATGAATCTGATTCTGATAGTTTAGAAGATGCCTTCAATGAACTATACAGTAAGTATAAAGATGTATGCAAGCTATTAACCACTAAGAAAAATCATGCATGTTTGGAAAACACCAACTCAGATCTAAAATCTGAAACTGAACAACTAGAAAAACAAATCTCTGAACTTAAAAGAAGAGATGAATTATTATGTGAAGATCTAAAAAATAAAAATGAACAGATAACTAACCTGGAAAACTAGGAAATCATAATCAAACTTAAAAAGGAAGTTGACACACTAATAAAAGACAATGAATATCTATCTAATACAATTGAAAATTTCACAAATGGTAAATCATCTCTAATACTAAAAGGAGCTAGAAGATCGGGTAAGAAAAAACATGGTTTAAGATTATATTCCACTAGATAATGAAGAAACCACCATACATCCTAAAATCTATCTAACACCAAAATTTGTAGCTGAACAAAATACTGAATATAAATCTAACATTAAATACAGACCAATTAAAACAGTAAAGAATATATCATGTTGTAGTCATTGCAACAAGTTAGGACACACTAAAATAACCTGTACAACCAAGCACCTAAAGTGGATTCCTAAAAGACAAAATGAGGAAGCTAACCAGCAAGGACCCAAAAGAACTTGGGTACCTAAATCTTAAGTGATTTATTACAGGTAAACTTTAGACCATCAAAGTGGTACCTGGACAGCGGGTGCTCAAGGCACATGGATGGTAACAGAAGATTATTTTCATACATCAAAGATGAAGAAGGAACCGTAACATATGGAGATAATGGAAAAGGGTCAGTGATCGGTTGTGGATCAGTGGAGAGTCAAGACAGAACGCTCATAGAAGATGTCTTATACGTCAAAGGACTCAAGCACAATCTCATAAGTATCAGCCAGCTATGTGACAAGGGTCACCAAATCAAATTTCAAGAGTCTAAGTGCCTAATTATGAAGGTTGGTGCAATCGTGTTCGAAGCCAGCAGAGAAAAGAACTTATATGTACTACACCTAGAGAAATTAAAAGATCAAGATATTTGTCTAGCAGCAAATAAAGATCAAACTGCTGAACTATGGCACAAAAGACTGGGTCACTGCAGCTTGGATGGAATTAGAAAGCTCATCAAATGAAATCTAGTGGAAGGTCTGCCCAAGATAAGCTCAAGAATAGAAGGTGTTTGTGAACCATGTGCAAAAGGCAAGCATGCAAAATCCTCCTTCAAATCAAAGACAGTGGTAACTACCTCAAAACCTTTGGAATTACTTCATATGGATTTGTTTGGACCAATGAGAACTACCAACCTAAGAGGAAAGAATTTTGGTTTTGTAATAGTAGATGACTATTCAAGATTTACATGGGTATCCTTCTTAGAGCATAAAGATGATACTTTCGAAAGCTTTGTGAAATTCAGTAAGTTAGTTCAGAAGGACAAGAAGTTCAGCATAGTAAGCATTCTAGATCATGGAGGAGAATTCCAAAATGATAAGTTTGCATAATTTTGTGATGATCAAGGAATAGAGCACAACTTCTCAGCACCAAGGACACCTCAACAGAATGGAGTAGCTGAGAGAAAGAATAGAACTTTGTTAGATATGGCTAGAACCATGTTACCAGAATACTATCTTCCAAGATATTTCTTAGCAGAAGCTATCAATACAGCTTGCTATATTATAAATAGAGTTATGATCAGGCCAATCCTAAAGAAAACCGCACATGAATTGTACAAGGAAAGGAAGCACAAGATCAGTCACTTCAGAACATTTGGATGTCCATGCTTTATCCATAACAATGGTAAGAGAGATATAGGTAAGTTGGATTCCAAATCTGATGAAGGAATCTTTATGGGGTATGCTTCTAAGCCCAAAGGTTATAGAGTTTTCAATAAACAAAGTTTATTAATTGAACAAACTGTTCATGTCACTTTTTATGAGTCTAACCCTTCCTTAAGAAAGGAAGTAGATAGTGATGATGAAAATGCAGAAAATCTATCCAAGAAACTAAAAGATACATCCATCAAGGATAATGAAGATCAACCCTTGGAAGAGCTACATCAAAAGGAAATTACACATGATGATCTTCCAAAGGAATGGAGATACAGGAAGGATCACCCAAAGGACAACATTATTGGAGATCCATCAGTTGGGGTACGAACTAGAAGTAATGTTATCCCTTGTGATTATTTAGCATTTGTGTCTCAAATTGAGCCTAAGACAGTCAACGAAGCACTGTCTGATGAATCTTGCATTCTAGCCATGCAAGATGAACTTAATCAGTTCAAGAGAAACCAAGTTTGGTCCCTTGTTCCGAGACCATCAGATCATCCAGTGATTGGCACCAAATGGGTGTTCAGGAACAAATTAGATGAAGCTGGTGTTATCACTAGAAACAAGGCTAGACTGGTAGCTCAAGGCTATTCCCAAGAGGAAGGCATTGATTTTGATGAAACCTATGCACCAGTGGCTAAACTAGAGGCTATTCGAATTTTACTTATGCATCTGCATTGGATTTAATACTTTTTCAAATGGATGTAAAATCAGCTTTTTTAAATGGATATATAAAGGAGGAAGTCTATATAGAACAACCTCCTGGCTTTGATGATGTAGATTTTCCAAATCATGTTTTTAAATTGCATAAAGCATTATATGGTTTAAAGCAAGCACCAAGAGCATGGTATGAAAGACTTAGTGCATTTTTGTTAAACCATGGTTTTATCAAAGGACAGGTAGATAGTATATTATTTATTAAATCAAAAGTCAAAAGCATACTACTTATGCAAATTTATGTAGATGATATAATATTTGGATCTACTGATGAATCCTTGTGCAAGTATTTTGAAAAGCTCATGCGGGGAGAATTCGAGATGAGCATGATGGGTGAGCTCAACTACTTTCTAGGATTACAAATCAAGCAAGGCAAAGAAGGTACACATATTTGTCAAGCAAAATATACCAAAGAATTATTGAAGAAAATCGGGTTTGACAATGCAAAACCACTGTCCACTCCAATGAGCACATCCATCAGGTTAGACAGTGATAAAGAAGGTAAGAAAGTTGATCAAAAATTGTATAGAGGTATGATAGGATCATTACTTTACTTAACTGGTAGTAGACCAGATATTTTATTTAGTGTATGCATATATGCTAGGTATCAGGCTGATCCTAAGGAATCCCATTTAATATCTGTTAAAAGCATTTTTAGATATTTAGCTAAAACTCATGATCTAGGTCTGTGGTATCCAAAATCATGTGAAATTAGCTTAGTTGGATATTCTGATGTTGACTATGCTGGATGCAAGGTGGATAGAAAGAGCACCAGTGGTTGTTGTCAATTTCTTGCAGGATGCTTGATCTCATGGTCTTCAAAGAAGCAAAATTCAGTAGCACTATCAACAGTTGAAGCTGAGTACGTAGCTACTGGGAGCTGTTGCACTCAACTCCTATGGATAAAACAATAGGTTGAAGACTATGGATTGCACATCAAGACCATCCCATTGTTGTGCCACAACACGTGTGATAAATCTCACCAAAAATCGAGTTCAGCACTCCAGAATAAAGCACATAGAGGTTAGATATCATTTCATTAGAGATCATGTAGCTAATGGCAATATAAATATTTCATTTACAGATACATTAAATCAGTTAGCAGATATCTTTACAAAGGCCTTACCTGAAGAGAGATTTACATCTCTTAGAAGGGAATTAGGTATGTATAATTTGTAAAAGATACGTCTGCATGAAACTGAAATAATTGATTTCAGAATAATTTTCGCTCTTCCTTCCAAAAATTTAAGCAAATCCTGTAATTGCGTGCGTCATAAAGTATTATGGCATTTCAAATGAATTCTTTATTGTATGCGTAATTTTCTTTGTCGTTATCCGCATTTATTGTTGTGGCTTTTCAAAAAGCAACTTTAAGTCCTACCGTTAGTTCCGTAATCTATGCCATATCGATTTCATCTCTCTCTCTCATCTCTTTCGACTTGCCTGGAGTGATAAACCCTTATCGATTCAGAAATTCTCTTTGTGCTATTTCGAAAGATCTTTCTCTTCGCGCCAAAATTTCTTGAGGGCTTCTATTCCATTCCTTCCCATGATCCTCCAGAAACTCTCCCCTTTCATTTCCATGGCTGCTTCTGGGAGTTCCGGCACAGTTGGTGGTTACAACGTCGCCTTCCTCACAGCAGAGCAGCAGGAGAGATTTACAGCAATGAAGATCAAGATTTGTGGTAACAAGGCCGTAGATATTGCAGATTTAGAGAAAAATGAGATGCCCAGTGTTATGGCACCGATTCAGAGGATGAAATGGATGAAAATGGTCATAGTTTCTGAAGCTAGCTATCCGAACCTGGTCAAGGCGTTCTTCACTTGCCTAAAGTCCGAAGAAGATGGGTCCCTTACCTCCTTAGTTAAAGGTACACCTATCCACATCACATTTAATCTTTTGGAAAGTCTGTTTGGAGTATCTACCGTTGGTCAAAGCGGAGTAGATAGTGTGGATATCCATGCTAAGGGGTTAGGCATCATCGGTACGGAGTACAAGCTGAAGGATGGGAAGATAGACATCAACCAGCTAAATGCATTCAACAGGATTCTACACTTCATAGTCTGCCAGATTCTAGTACCAAGAAGAGCCACTTTCTCGACTTGCCCTAAGGCTGATTCTGATATGATGTTTTGGGCAATCCAAAATCAAGATATAAATATGGCTCAAGTAATCATTGAAAGGATGAAGTTTGCTATAGCTATGATATGGGATAAGAAGAACAAGATGAATGTATCACTTCTGTATGCTCATCTGCTGACTAGGATATTCAGACATTATAATATTGATTTGAATGGTGAAGTGATGGAGAAGATGGGCCAGCCTATGAAGTCTAGAAATCTAAAGAAAAGTGGTTTTTCCTTAGTAGGAAGTGTTTGGACCAAGACCTCTGTAGCAGAAGGAGAGGCCATTATTGCAGAAGCTCCTGAAGTTCCAATTGTCCAAGAGGAGGAAGAAGAAGCCAGACTTGAAGATCCAGTGGCAAGTGCTAGAAGAATAGAACATATTGATCCTGAACTCATTGAGCCTGTTGGGCAGCCATCTGAGGTTGAGACCCCCTCAATAGTTATTGCATCTGCAATTGAAGAAGTGTTGGAAACTGTTGCTAGTATTCAGGGGGAGCAGGAAGAAATTCATGAAGAAATCCCTCCCCATCTTCCTGCTGAAATTGCATGTGTGGAAATTGACCAGAGAGCAGTTGTTTCAGAAGATGTGGCACTCGGCCACACAGAAGAAAATCTTGCAGAAAATATTGCTATAGCAAGTTCAGAAGATGTGGCACCCCGCCACAAAGAGGATGTTCAGCTGAAGGATGCTCCAGCTCAGGGGGAGCATGTGGTTGAAAAGGAAGCAGAAACTCAAGGGGAGCCCACAATGAATGCCCATGTTGATCAATTTCAAGAAGGTCTCATTGCAAGTTCATCTAATTCTGATGATGATGTTGTTGTGGAGCTGTTAGAGGCCCAGTAGTGAAAGGCAATGGTGTGGCATCAAAGATCACATTGCTTACTAGAAAGGCACATCATAGATCCAAGAAGAAGAAGCTAAGAGTGAACCTGAAGCCTATAATTGACAGATTAAATGCTCAGGGAGAGATGTTGTGCTCCTTGCAAAATGAAGTGTCTTCAATTTTCATAAGCCAAAGCACAAGAGCTAAGGAGATTGGAGCAGTAAAAGATGAGCTCCGGGGATTGAAAAGTGAGTTGGGGAGCCTGAAGCACTTAGTAGGAGATCTTTCAAATTTTGTGAGCGCGCATTTGCCTATTTCTGCCCCTCCTGCTCCCAGTCAACAAATACTAGAGGGCAGTTCGGGGCCATCAAGGCCAAGAAATGAAGAAGCAGGTAGGCCATCCGGGCCAAATGTTGTTGTGGAAGAGTCTGGGCCACTAGGGCCAATGATGGAAGAATCTAGGCCATCAGGGCCAGTGGAACCTGCAGTAGAGCAACTCAGAGTTGAAGTTCCAGTAGAAGGTGCTGAAGTGCCCCCAGAGCTACCTATCTCTTCTCCTCTTCAGACTCCAGCCCCTCCTCCACCTTCATCAACCACTGCACCTCCAGCTCTTGCTACATTCAAACAACCTCTTCCGAAATCCATCTCATCCCCTACACCATTTATTGACACCTTCTCTTCTTCTCCTATATCCTCCACCTTTATTCCTCCTCCTCCCTCTTTTGAAGAACCACGAGCATCATCTTCTGGAGCTGGTTCCTCCTCTGGTCCATCATTTTCTAGACCATCTGCACCACCTCCTCCTACCTCTTATTCTACTCTTCATCCACCCACTCCTCCCTCATTCATCACTCTCATTCCTGAGGGTGCTCGTGTTCAGGCTATGGTCATTGAGAATATTAAAGACGAGTTTGAAGAAGTAATTCTTCGTTCAGTCCTCTCAGTTTCCTCTCACATTCATAGGACCAGTTCTTCTAGTCCTGCCCCTAAAAAGAGGAAAATCTCAAAGGACCTTGCCCTCTCTTCTGAACCCAAATTTCCACCTCTTTGGTTCTCTCTTTCTATTGAAAATAGAAGGAGATCTATTTATTCTGAATTCCTATAGAAATGCATTTTTGGCACAGTTTGTGGCCTCCCTCATCTCAACCTCACAGACCACCTCAACATTGTTCTCCCTCTTTCTCCTCTATCTAAGCCTGATCAGTCCAAAAACATTTCCATGGCTGAATCTAAGACTGAAGATCAGTGGGCTCTGGGCCATCAGTCCTTATACAAGAAATTTATTCTTGTTAGATCTGATAGATTCCCTCCCAAAGACCACCCTCTCACACTGAATGAGTGGTTTGTCATTCATTATAAGAATTCCTGGGGTCCTTTCATCCAGATGGAGATCAAGCTGGTCAGATACTTTCAAATGTTTAATGATTATCGATATCTCAACAATCTGCCAGAGATTCAACTTGGGCAATTTAGAGGAGCCATAGCTCTATTCAGATCAGAACATCCAATCAACACCTCCATCCAAGTAGATTTTTCTACTCTGCAGATACGAGATGTGGTGTTCCTACCTAAGCTTCATTCTTTGATCATGGATTCTGAAGTAGGTCCCATCATTTTTTAGAGATTTGCTAGAGTCATGGGCAGAATCTCAGTTCAGAAGGGCCATCCCCTTGCTTTCCACAGATTCCTGTTCAGAGAATACCATAGGGGTAATATCAAATCCGATGTGCTTGCTCCACTCTTGTCTGAATATAAGAGGCTCTCTGCATCTGATTGGGAGAAGCACTACCACCAATCTGCTCAGCAGTTAGAAAATCTGAACAGCTCACTATTTAACTTTGGGAAGCCCATTCTTTCAGCTAAACAATTCTTGGATCTAAACTCCATCAATTTTGTTCAAGATCCGTTTGCTATTTGGGTTGAAAGGTATAAAGTTTTTGTTGGTCTGAAAAAGGAACTGAAGGAGCATCAGATCTTCCATCCAATTTCTATCGACTAGTTTTTACAATATGCAAGTTTTGGCACCTCCAGTTCATACAAGATTTCTCTTGGCAAGGATGAATATGCCAATTTCTTAGAAGCTCAAAGGCAACTTCATATCCAGTGAATGGTTCTTCTTATGGGGCCTTCCTACACTATTGCCTGGGGTGTCTTTCAAATTCATATTGAAGAGCAGGAACTCAAGGCTTGGCCCCTCATTACTCGCCATGCCTCCCTCTTGTCACCTGCCTTCTACATTTCTGTACCCCCTCAGTGATCAATATAGTAATTGATTGGCTCCATTTATCTTTCTTCTGTTCTTTTCTTGAGTTCTTATTTTTCTTTTTGCTTAATGACAAAAAGGGGGAGAAAATAGACTATTTTGAAATACATTCCTTAAATTTAGACATCAAATTTATTTAAGTTTATTTCAGTACGTTATAGTTTTTATGTTATGTTTTGTCATCACCAAAAAGGTGGAGATTGATGATCAGTCCATCCCCATATAATTTTATTTAATTATATACAATTTTGGTGATGAACAAAACCTTAACAAATATTTTCTAACAATCCTTTGTGAAGTTCAGCCTCAGGAAATAATCCAAACAAAATCTGTAAGTTATTCTCACACACTGTTATTTAAAGTTCAGAGTATGCATTTCTTCTAAGTCCACATCGATTTCTTTTATAGTATATCGATTTCATAAGTGAAACAACAATTTCGGTCTCACATCAATTTCATAAGTGAAACAACGATTTCGGTCTCACATCGATTTCATAAGTAAAATAATGATTTCGGTCTCACATCGATTTCATAAGAGAAACAACGATTTCGGTCTCACATCGATTTCATAAGCAAAACAACGATTTCGATCACACATCGATTTCATAAGTGAAATAATGATTTCGGTCTGACATCGATTTCATAAGTGAAATAACGATATTGGTCTCACATCGATTTCAGTCTCACATCGAGTCGTTAAGGAAAACAACGATTTGATCACTGTAACGATTCGATAAGTAAAACAACAATTTGATCGCTGTAACGATTCGTTAAGGAAAACAACGATTTGATCGTTGTAACGATTCGGTAAGAAAAACAACGATTTGATCGTTGTAACGATTCGATAAGTAAAACAACGATTTGATCGGTGTAACGATTTGCTATCTCTTCTAGAACGATTTCATCGCTATAACGATTTGCTTTCACTTAAATAACGATTTGATAGCAAACAACGATTTGCTTTTACTTATATAACGATTTAGTCGCAAATAACGATTTACATTCACTTAAACAACAATTTGCTCAAACAATGATTTGCTTCTACTTGAACAACGATTTGCTCACACAACAATTTCCTTATCATTTGCAACGATGTCACCTTATATACATGAATCACATCGACTTCACCATGGATTTCATTTATGTACATATCATTGATTTCATATTTACATCAACTCTCTTCACAACGATTATGTTTTGAATGTATTGTCATACACTTTTAATATTATTATCCTTCTAGACAAATTTGATAATATCTACTCTCTATGATATTCAAACTCATTCTCAAACACTGTGGAGTTCAAGTCTTCTCGCGTATATCTTTGTGTCTTGCACCACATAACATTTATTGTGACTGAACACTTCTCTGCATGTCACATATTTGTGTGCCTTCCATACCTGTGTTTCTATTGCAAACACCCTTCAGGGTGACAGAATGGCATTTCTATTTTGATGTATATCCTTATAGCATGTCTTCTAACGTTGACTGATAGCATAGAGACAGTCTAGCTATCTGTGCCTTGGTATTTATTATGTACAGGTCTTTGCCATTACCAGATCTCACAACGTTGGACAACCTGAAGAGAAAGATATCTGGATGAATCTTCTCCTTGCATATTTTTCTTCCAGAGCATTAAATGACTGCAGGCTTACCTGTTCCGTACTTCGGACCATGCAGTCTAACGTCCTTCAAACTTAGAGACAACGGACACTTCAACGAACACCTCAACAGATATATTTTTCAAGAGAAGATATATAGAAGGCTAATGACTCCATGAAGATAACAAGACACGGATACACGCAAGAGATACACACTTTTGATCATGCCAAAAACTTGCGAGCATCAGCAGAGAGAGCTCATTTGTTTGATTCCAGAAACCTTTTAGCTCTCAGCTCTCCTTTTCACTTGCTTAGCCTTTAGAGAGCTTTTGTAGTTCTGAGAGATTTTATTGTTGAAAATCTTTGTCTCTCAGACTTCGCCTCAGATCAAGCAGCTTCCTATAAGCTTGGTCTAGGGGCCATTCGCCTTTTTACACAATTCTCTGTGTGTTCCTCTTCGGTTGTGAAGAGAAGACCTGTTGGAAATAGGTGGTTGTTATTCCCTTCATTGAGGAAGGAAGACCTGTGTATCAGGTGGTGATTTGTACCTCATCGGGGATAGAAGAGAAGGCCAACAGTTGCTGGATGTGTAAGAGTCCTTAAGGGCACTCTTTGGATAGGAGGTCCGAACGAGGATAAAAATATCTTGTTGTTGTGTGATTGCTTGTTTGTCTTAACTCTCACTAACGCCAACTATCTATCTTAGTGTTTTTCTGTTAAGTGCTTTTATTGACAGGTTTTGTTCTAAAAAGATTTTTAGCAATCCATTCACCCCCCCTCTGGGCTTGCTATCTGGGCAACAGCAGGCGTCTGGCTGAAGATATTAAACTTAGTGCTTATTGGGAGGCAACCCAATGTTTTATTTAAGAAGTTTTATTTTTGTGTCTTTTTAGGTGTCTACAACACTCCTTTGGTTACTACCCTCTGGTTGCGGCCACCTTCTATGCCAAGTTGTTTCTCTCCTTCCCTGACTTCTTTTAGCTATAGTTATTTCATATCTTTTTTGCCATTGCGGACAATGTCATTTAAGTTGGGGGGAGGGAAAAAATTGTCAAATTTTAAAAAGCGGTTTAAATACCCCTAACAAGTGGTTCATGTTCACATTTCATGATGATAAATCTTTCTAAGAATGATAAGACATAAAATTTTACTTGTGATATCAGTAAGTTAAAGGGGCGAATTAGTTTGTTTTGTCTTTAGCATTTTCCTCGGAACACACTTGAAAATTTATTGAACCTACACACTTTTGCACAATAATGAGATTAGTGGACTTTAAGCATAAGGTTGACAAGAATTTTGCTTATCACTTAGAGATGTTTGATTTTTTGCATACTTATTGAAAAAACTTGTGAAAAGAATAAAAATTTCTGAAAAAAAAAACAAAAACAAAAAAAGAGAAAAATAAAACATATGGAAAATGCCCATGATCTTAGTAACTAGGCCTACTTCTCCTAAGACAAGAGTTGGGGTTCGCATTAAACAGTGAAGGGATGTGCAGCACCATATAGGAGAAAAGAAAAAAAAATATAAAGGCAAAACAAGCAAAAGTCAAACATCTGATTTGAAGAATGCCAAGTTGAAAATCATCTTTAAGTGATTGGTAGAAAGCTCATTCATCCAATTGTTTAATGTCCATTAGTCAAGTTATATCACTCATACATAAAGGGATATATAATTTTGAGTGTACTCCGAGGACATGTCTAAATACACAGACTAATGAACTCTGTTCCTGATGCTTGCTGATTGAACTTATAATATTCCAAAGTCTAAATCATATTGCCCATTTTCTTGCCATCAAATGTGATTTATGAACTCTTACTAGTCCTAATTGTTCCATTGTTTGCATTGCTAAGGGACTAGCAACGAGTAAGTTCGGGGGTGTGATAAGTAAATAATTTTATATTTATTTTATCACACGTGTCATATTTTTTGGGCTTCAATGGAAATACTTATGCATATTATGTTGTTGATTTAAATCTCACGCTACAATTTGGATTCTCATGCATTGGAAGTTAAAAAGTACTAAGTGAGAATTTAGGGGAGGTGCACGTTTCATCTTGCTCTCCATAAATATGCATGGGTGGTTAAGAACAAACGCACATCAATTATTTTGGAAAGAAAAAGGGACATGGCTCTTCATGGCTAGCCGGTTACCTATATGCATTGGTTAATGGGAAGAAGGCGTTGTCACCAAGGTTATCCTCAAAAGCCAAAGCATCTAATCTTTATAAAAAGAGGACTTTGTCACGTTTGGCAGGGGGATTTGCCTTCCTCATTCTCTCTCTTGCTCTCCCCCTCTCAACTACATCGTCATCTTCTTTCTCTTGCTGCCCACTTCTCTGCCTTTCATTTCCCTCTCTTCTTCTTCCTTTCTTCTTTCTCTCTCTATTTCTTTCTACTTTCCACCACGTCGCCTTCTTCTTGCTACTGCCCAAGAGGGGCCATCTTCGTCTCCCCGCTGCTGTGCCGCTCGCCTGCTCCACCGACAGCGGAGTCATCACTTGCTGCTGCTGCTTCATCTTCCTTCCCGCTGCTGCTACCTCGCCGTGGCTGCTACCACCTCCGTCCAGTCGTTGCCATCATCTCCTCACTGACGAAGGCTCCATCTTCCTCATCCACTGCAGTTGCTCATCGCCTTCCTACGCTCTTGCTGCATTTACGCCGTTCCGCGTCTATTCGTTGCGCTACTGCACCGACCACATCGTCACCGCCCGTGTCTTCTACCTCGCTGCTGTGTAGTGTAGCAAATCACAATACCGTAGTGCTACAGTAACCAACGATTTTTAACTACAGTGCCCCACCTTTCTTTCTCTCTTCTCTCTCTACCTATTCTCTTTCTCTATCTCGGTTGCCTTTCTCTAGTTATGTTTGTTTATTCTATGTATGAACGGACACATCATTATTTAAATAATAGTTGTTAATTATTCTCCTCTCTCCCTATTCTATTTTCCTCTTTCCATCTCGTCTCTTCACTTCTTCCTTTTTTTTATCTAGCTTAATTTAATTTATTTACTCATGTTGTTTGCTTAATCTTATTAGTCTTAATTTAAATAATTTGTTAGTTTAATTAGGTAGTTATTTCTTATCTCTCTCTCTCTTTCTATTTTCTCTTTTCTAACCTCTCTGTACTTAGATTTTTTTTATTTTATTAGGATTTTGAACAATCACCTTTCTAATTAAACAAAACTCCAAGTTTTCAAAACTAAAATCTACTTCTCTGTGGGATCGACTCGGCTCTTATCACTTAACTATTGTTAAAATAATTAGTGTAGGCCGATTAATTAGATTGTTAGTCACGTGTTTAACTTCGCATTTGTGGGCTATCACACATACGTCGCGATTTAAGCATTTCACTCCGACTCCCATTCTAACATGTGAAGGTGATACGCGACCGACCAAGTCATCGCGATTCAGGTAAGTAAAACACATTCACTAAACCTGTTGCGATTTACAAGCATCATTATTTTAATATTTATGCTCTATATTTGTTTCTTGTCATTTCTAATCATTCTTTGAGCATAGGTTTGGATACACATCTCTCGCCGTAAGCTTCACGTCTATCTTCAGCCACCCCCGGTATCATATCATTGCATTTTACTATATAATATACCCTATTAGAGCATATCAAGGATCTTGAGGCTATGATGAATCTGAAGTTTGAGTTCCCCTCCACCGCCAAAAACATTAATAATTTCTGAGGATTCTTATGACTTGAGGATAGGCCATTACGCTTTGCAAGGAGAACAACGGACCCATGCCTGGAAATCCTCCTGACTTAACTCAACATCATAATAATATTATCCTTTATTATTTTATACTTTTCTTTGCCTTGATTCTTTTTTCTTTTAACCCAGTATGCATCATATAGAAATTGAGTTCATCGCGAAAATTACTCTCATGTTTAACTGAAGAGAGCTACTTGTTCTAAATTCTAATTAACATGAAATATTCCATTCCGAGTCAAGTATTAAGTTCATCTTGTTGACGCTTTCAGACTGTCTCTTGAGAAATTCCTTGCTTTGGATTCCTATATCAATTCATCTATTTTCCCATAGATCCACCTTGGTTGCAGCATGTCTACAAGCTGGTAAACGCTCCCCAATGGTGAAACCTACCGGATTGTGTCTGTACTTACTTCCCCGATGCTGGAAGTTGATCTTTCTCCACTTCATGCCCATGTGCACACCCTTTTCTTTTCATCCAAACAATTGAGTTATCACTTGAGGCTTTCTCCAAGCTGCTTTGCTTTGAATTGAAGAACAACTCCAATCGTATGTTGTTGAAGGTGTCTCACCACACCTTCGCATATACTTTTCAGTCACTCCACTTCATTCCACTCAATTCCCTTCATTTCATTGCTTTCATTTCGTATCTTTATGCTCCATTTCCTTGCAACGCAGACGTCAAGGTGAGGCAACTGTAGACACGCTAATTTTGACAACATATCGAGTACATTTCATGTTATAATATGATGCCTCAAAGTGGTTCTCTTCAATTAACTATTCGAGTGATTTTCCTCTTTTTTGGGTTTTTCTAGGATTTTTAGGAATTTTTCTAAGGGCTTTCAGGGGGCCTCTGTGCTCAGTATATTCGTGACCGACACAGTGGTCGCAGTTTAGGAAGTAGATTTACGTTAGGTCAAACTGTCGCGTATTAGTATTTATAATCGCATCCGTCAGAGTCATCACATTTAAGAGTTTCCATTATTGATTTACGTCAACTTCTAAAATTATTTTTAGAAAGATTTTGTTGCTAAATAGAATTACGCCCATATAGCCCGTCACATTTTTGATCTTCCATTATTCAAAAGATCGATTTTCAGAAGAAGATTGATTCTTTCAAATGTGCGACCACTAAGGTCGTCACGATCCAAGTTTCCATTTATTAATTTGGCAAGAATCCAATCAATACTAGAAGTGTTATAAACACGTCGGACTATGTTATCGCAATTTCTATACCTACTATAATCGATGTTTGGAAAGGCCTTAATCGAGGTAAGAAAGTCTTTTTAAACGCGACGCCTTAGTCAGTCGTGATTCACCTTAATAGGCAACCACTGTGTCCGTCGTGATTTTCCAATTTTATCCCTATAAAAAGACCCCCAAGGCCATTGTTTTATAACACACCCAAGTATTGTGGCGAAGCCCTGCTGCGTTGGAAAGTCGTACTTTGGAGCTTTGAAGAGAAGAACCCTCCGCTCAAGCTATTTCAAGTCTTCATCAATTGGAGATTGTGTTCAACCTCTCAAGCGAATTGGAGCTTGAGGAGTCTTCTTCCACTTCATCCGTCCACTACAACGCCAAGCCCCATCAAATTTTTCTTTCTTCCCTTTCATTCTTTATTTTATTTTTTTAATGCATTCATCACTCTAATTAAATTCTCACATACACGCACTTCATTCATCTCACACCTAGTTACTTTAAGGGTTTTACACCACCTCCACAAGTTGTGTTCAAGCCCATGCAATCAAGTTTTTCACATCTTTCTTTGAATTTGATACTGCACAACTTGGTCTAATTTCTCTTTGACTTGTTTGTTTGTTTCTCCTTTTTTGCAAGGTAACTGACGAGCTAAAATCTTCTTCGTCGGCCGACCGGTTGGATAAGTAAGAGTCAACCCACAATCACTCTCCCACGATCTTTGGGTGAAGGTAAGTAACTACGCCTTTCGCTCTCTCCTTCGGTACCCACGCGTACCTGGCAATCACACCTCCTCCATAGTGGACACACACACTCCCTTTTCTTCACCTTCCTTTCTTTGCATCATCATATTTTCCATTTAAAAAAATCTTTTTTTTCTTTTCTTAATTATTCTTTGTGGGTGTTTGAAAAAGCACGTTCACATTGACAAGCTCATTGGGGGTATATGCCAGTGTTGCACAATACAAATCTGACTGTGGGTGTGTATCCAGTCTTGGAAATTTTGGCAAAGTTGTGTTGCCTGTGGGTGTGATTGTCAGATTTGCTTCCAACAAAGTTGTGTTACCCTAAGGTGTTGATTTCTCAGTTTTTCAAGGATGTTTTTTACCCCAGGTGTTGATTGCTAGGCTGATCCCCTAGCAAAGGCGTGTTGCCTGGTGTGGTGCGGAATCATGATTGGTGCTTGGCATGACACGTACTTGTTACATATGATAAACTTGTTTGTCTTGACTTGTTACTCGCTACTACGTGTTGTTCTTTAACCTGAGTGGTCAAGGGACGTGCTTTCTTGAGGCAATAATAGATCTTGCGTGATATTCTTGTGGAGTGCTCGGAGCAGGTTACTCAAAGTGCTTGCTAGTGAAATGTCCTGCGTGTAAAGAACTTTCTTATACAATCCTGATTGTTCTCTCTCCAATACTATTGACTTTATTGCTCTCTTGGCCATGTTACTTTCTAGTGTGACAATCTCTTATACTTGATCATCTTGCTCACATGATATCACGAATTGATTGTACATCTCTTGATTGCATTGCTAGTTATATTTTTCTTACCGACTATTATTTACATATTTATAGCATACAGCTTGAAACTGTTAATTACTTATATTTGCCCATGACGGTGTAAATCCTACTGGGTGAGTGTGCTCATACCTTCTCTCTTTAACATTTCAGGCAGTGAAGGTAAAGCTAAATGATGAGATTTGTGCGCCGAGTAGAGAGTACACATAGAAAGTCATTCTTAATTTTAGTTAGTCTATGAGAGAACAATCATTATTGTAATTTTATCCTTTCTTTGAGAGATAGATAGATTGGTGAGCAAAGAGTGTTTCATTTGACATTGGAGATTGTAATATTTATTTTGGATAAATAAAAGAAGAGAATTTGATTATTCCATTATGGGGGGGCCTATTTGTAGTAGCTATTTATCTATAGCTTCTGAATTCTTACTTGTTCATCGCGTGTCCTAATTCATTCCGCTGCTAAAAATACGGGGGCGTAACATGCCGAGGGTTAGTCTATCATTAGGCCTCCTCTATTCGATGGAGAAGATTATCACTACTGGAAGACAAGAATGAAGTTCTTCCTTCAAGGATTTGATTATCAGTTGTGGAGCATCATAGAAGATGGAAATTTGATAGTGTTCTCTATAATCAAGGTAATTGATTCCCAAATAAAGATGAATAAAAATAAGGAAAAGGACCATGATCGCCACCAAAATAGTTGCAAAGATGATTAATGAATAACAGATGCAAACTAACTTGGAAATAGAGAAAAGAGTGTAGAAGGAACCTGGTTCACTGAACGCGGCAATGAGCCTGTCGCTTTCTGAAGAATGCGACCAGATGGGCGTCGCCTTCTGCAATAGAAGAGGGAGACTGCAGTTCTTGTTCTTCATGTTCACCAGCTGGACAAGTTACAAGAGCCTCGTGCTTGTTTAGTCTTTTCCTAACCTGCCAAGAACATCAAAACAAGAGAAAACCCAGTAGAAACTTGTTTTGTTGAGTATCAATCCCAAAATATATGAAGAACATAACAATATGGAGGGAACTCACGTGGGGGTGGTGTTTTAACCCTTCTAGGTGTTTAAAACAGGTATGTGGGATGTGATCTAATGAGAAACTATGAAAAGAAAGAAATCTAAATGTGCATGTATAAAGAAAATTGAATGAATAGCCTGGAAAGCATGAGAGTGAAAGAATAGAGAGGAAGAAAACACCCTGGTGGGCACTTCCTAGTCATATGGAGGCTGAAGCGTCTTCTAGAGGTTCATAGCTCTCTGGGAGAGGAAGCAGCAAACACCGAGAGTCCTCAAAGCTGTGCCTTATAGGCACTTTTATAGGCCATTATTCTTGAACGAGATGGGAAGGGAATAATGAGCTAGAATCCGCGTCAACTCCTGGAGGTCAGCCAGCAGCTTCTTGGTCGCCCTTTCCCAACTGGCTTCTGATACCCTCTCTATCCTTTCCTTCTCCATCTTCTACTATACTTAGAGGTGGCCCTTTCCCAACTGGCCCCCAACTCCTGGAGGTCAGCCAGCGGCTTCTTGGTCGCTCACTCGCTTGTGCTCTAGCAGAGGATGAGCCGAGCATCCGCCTCTTCTTCTACTACTTCTCTATCATGGTTTCTGGGGATTGGTTGTATATTTCGGCTCGGTTAGATCGGTGCTTCCTAGGCCATCTTCCTTCCTCCATCCATCATTGGAAGAAGAACTTTTGTTTCATCCATAGCCCCAGAGGCTGGGATTTCCCTACCATCTGGTTGGCAAACAATCCTCACGACAAGGCCTTCCGATCTTCGCCCGATGTCATTGATGTCGAGCTCTCGAACTTTGAGTCGTTGCAGGCCGTGTCAATGCCCGATCTGCACGAACCTTCCGCTGAGCTGTTCAAGTTGATCCAGAGTGCCGACAGAGGTATGATGCCCTTAGGGGTTTTCTAACCTAATCAAATGTTGACTTTTGCTGAGTAATCTGACTTGGTGGTTTCTTTGGCAAGAATGGCTGACCAGGGCAACCCCGTGCGGAAAGAGTCCGAGTACACCGACATCGCTACCCTTGCCGGTAGTAGCAAGCAGAAAAAGAAGGGGGGGGGGGGGGGGGGCGGGGGCGTAAGAGGCCGAGGTCCAGATCGTGGACCCCCCGGCGCCGTTTGCCGGTGATACTGCCCAAACTGCGCCGGCGCCCTCTGCTCAGCCGGTAGCGAAGAGGCCGGCCAAGCGAGCTCGGGCGTCCGAGTTGGAGTCGATCGAAGGCGTTACCTTGGGTGTCGCCTCTCCCTCGCGTCGTCCGAGCCACTCTTTAGCTCCGTCACTGGAGTTGATCCCCAAGGAATGGTGTCGGCTGTCGACTCCGGCCGACACCAGCTCTCTTGTGGCGGCGATGAAGTCATCCGAGCTCGTTGATGAGCTTT
This sequence comes from Colocasia esculenta, assembly GCA_014218235.1. Classification (NCBI taxonomy): domain Eukaryota; kingdom Viridiplantae; phylum Streptophyta; class Magnoliopsida; order Alismatales; family Araceae; genus Colocasia; species Colocasia esculenta. Next base: position 118,595,944 of record CM024754.1, read on the forward strand.
ACCGGGGGATGCAGCACCATCTTGGGACTGTAGGATCCCTTCTTCACAGGATGGACCATGCCCGGATGACAATCGAAGGTCAGTGGCACGTAATAAAAGAAAAGTGCGCCGACTACGAAGAAAAAAATGTCGAGCTCATGAAATTGATCACGGCTGAGGCCGCTCACGCGAGTAAATTCGAGGACCGGGTTGCCGCACTGGCCAGGGGCATCAGCAAGCTCGATGCCTCGCTGAAGGCGGAGAAAGAGGCTTACCAGGTTGAGGTGGAGGCCCACAGTCGTACTAAAACCAAAGTTTTGAAGCTCGAGGCCAACGAGCGACAGAAGGTCGTGGCCGAATACAACAAGTCTGATGCATACACTGATCAGATCATCAGGCTCTTTCGAGATGGTTATCTCTTCTGCCTAAACAGGGTGGCTGAGAGCTTCCCCGAGCTGGATCTTTCGAAGCTGCAGCCTCCATCTACGGTCGAGGATGAGGACGAGTCTGAAGAGGTGCCCAGGCAAACTGACGTTGATGCTTCCTCCCTGCCTGTTCCGACCCACTACTCAGCAACTGCTGTCCCTGTAATCGGAGCTACCACCGAGCTCTAATCGGTGGTTTTTTAATCTTTTTTGGCTATCGACTTTATCATATTCTAAGTAGCAATTCTACGTTTATGCACTCTCAAATTTGTCAAACTCTTTGACCTCTACCAACCTTGTTTCTGAAATCGCTTTTGCTTTCATTGCGAGTTGTGTGTTGAGACGACTTCGTTTACGAATTGATTCCCAAGGCGACCTCGTTCAAGAGTTTAGAGTGCCGAAGCGACCTCGTTCACAAATTTAGAGTGTCGAGGCAACCTCGTTCATGAATTTAGAGTGCAGAAGCAACCTCATTCACGGATTTAGAGTGCCAAAGCAACTTTGTTCACGGATTTAGAGTGCTAAAGCGACCTCGTTTAGTATTTCATCGAATGTCGAAGCGACCTCGTTTACGAATTTAGAGTGTCGAAGCGACTCGTTCACGACTTTAGAGTGCCGAAGCGACCTCGTTTAGTACTCGTCGAGTGCCGAAGCGACCTCATTTATGAATTTAGAGGGCCGAAGCGACCTCATTTGCGATTGGATGATTTTCAATAGACATGTCTTCATTGATATTTCAAGGATAATAACACCGTAGGTGCTCAGCATTCTATGTCCTCAGAATCGCCGATCCACTCAAGTTTGCTAATCGATAGGCTCCGTGGCCGAGGCTCTCGACCACACAGTACGAGACTTCCTAATTAGAGGAGAGCCTACCTACTGTCGACCTGGGATCTGAGATGGCGATTTTACATAGGACAAGGCTACCGGCACTAAAGTGCCAAGGCCTGACACTCATGTCGAATTTCCGCTTCATCTTCTGTTGGTAGGCTTCCATCCTTGCTGCCGCTTCATTCCGTCGCTCTTCGATCAGATCTAGCTCAGAACGTAGTGAGCGGTCGTTGTCCTCACGTTCAAAGCCTAAAATTCTCCCCGAAGGCACGAGCAACTCTACGGGGGTTACCGCCTCCACCCCGAAGGCAAGCGTGAAGGAGGATTCCCGAGTTACCTCTCGGGGTGTCGCCCGGTAAGCCCAGAGCACATGGGAGAGCTCCTCAGTCCATCGGCCCTTATAGTCATCCAGCCTCCTCTTCAACCCATCAAGAAGTGTCCGGTTGGTCACCTCGGCCTGCCCATTGGAATGAGGATGAGCAACCGAGGTTAACCATTTGTCGATGCCGAGCTCCTCGCAATTCCGACAGAATCTAGCATTATCAAATTGCTTGCCGTTGTCAGTGATGATCGTCTTTGGCAGGCCGAACCAACAGATGATATTCATCCATATGAACCCCTAGGCATTGGTGTCAGTTATTTTTGCCAATGGCTCGGCTTCGACCCACTTGGTGAAGTAGTCGACTGCGACGATGATGAACATCTGCTGCCCGGAGGCCTGCGGAAATGGGTTGAGAATGTCCATTCCCCACTAGGCAAAAGGCCATGGGGCCATTAGCGGAGTGAGGCCTGACGACGGTTTTCGATCTATTCTCCCAAAGAGTTGACATTGCTGACATCTTCTAACATAACCTTCAGCATTTTTTAGCATGGTCGGCCACCAATAACCCTGTTGGGTTACTCTTCGGAACATTGACCATTTTGCTGAGATCTCAACTTGCTTTGTCTGCTCGGCGGGCTCATGACTCTCTGAGTTCTTATCATGGATAGATTCGTACTCGGAAACTATTGGTTCCTTTGCCTTTATAGAATTTACATAGCACCGATGGGCTTCGGTCTGGTTCCCCACGACCTCGCCTATCCCGTTGGGCGTTGGGAACTTCAGCTTCTGGTGATAGGTTGAGGGGACTCCTCCCAACTTCCCAAACAGACCCCGACCAAAGATTGCGTTGTAGACCGACTTCACTTTTACCACAAGGAAGTCGACCTCAATGGTTACATGGCGTGGTCAGGTGCCAAGGGTGACTTTTAGTCTGATTGAACCCACGTCACTCACCGGGGTCCCACTAAACCCAAAAAGCGGTGTGGCGACCGATTTCAACTCGGAGCTCAGATTTGTCATTTTTACAAAATAGTCGTAGAAACGGACATCTAGCGCAGCTCCATTATGGACTGAAATTCTGTGTACATCATGCCCATCGTCATCGCCATGTATAACTAGAGTGTCGTTATGGGGGAGGCTGAGGCCGGCTACATCTTCGTTAGAGAAAGTAATGACCCCTCGGGCCCCCGGCGCCTGTCTGTCTGAGCCTGAACCTAAAGCTGACGCATATGCCTTCCGCTTCTTTTTGCTGTCGCCTCTGCTCGCCGAGCTGCCCGCCAGTACCAAGATCGCTCCCTTGTCTCTTGGGGTTCCATGCTACTCTTCAGGGGTGGGAGCCTTCGGCCGTCCCTCTACTACGTCCTTCACGATGATGCCACGCCAAAGCATCTTCGATATCTCCACCTTGAGGCTCTGACACTAGTCGGTTGTGTGCTCAAAGTCCTTATGGTACTCACAGTAGAGGTTGGCCCCATGTTCCGAAGAGGGCCTCGCCATGGGTTTGGGACGTCAGAATCCCGACAGCTTTTTGATAATTGGTAGGATCTCCGAGGGAAGCCTGCCAAACTGAGGCAGATCCCAAATTCGTTGAGCTTCGTCTGGTCGTTGGCTCAGATCTGATCACCTATCCCCCCACGCCGCGGGTTCCTTCCTCCTTGCCTTCTTCTGGACCGGTACTTTGCTGGTCAAACCTAGCTCGGACGATTCCCCGAGCTTGCCTGTTGCGCTGAGGGTGGACTCCAGCCTCACGTATTTCTGCATGTGAGAGAGGAGGTCGGATAGACTTATAGGCAGTTTTTCATGATGGAGGCTACAAATGGCGCGTTGGAACGGACCCTGGTCAAAATGTTGACTGTTGTTCTCAGGTCGAGGTCTACCACCTTCATGACTGCCAGCTGGAATCTCTTGGCCTCCTTCTGCGCGACCAGCCACAGGTCATTGGTGCACAGGGAGTGCTACACCGTGTTGTAGAAGTGGTCTAGAAAGTGCTGTGCCAGATCGGGGAAGCTCATCACAGAGCGTGACGGTAGCGCCTTGAACCACTGTAGCGCCACATCGTCCAGAGTAGATATGAAGGCCCGACACTTAAGGGCATCCAAGATATTTACCATCTCGACCTGCCCCTGGAAGTTGGGGAGCTGCAACTTTGTAGGGATAGGGGCCGAGGTGATTTCTTCGATGAACGGTGAGGTGGACAGTAATGTTGCCACCGAGGGGACGTGAGAACCGCGCTATAGGGCCTCAATCTTCTGGTTCATCTCCTAGAGGTCACTCCTCCATCGAGGCTCCATTGCCAATAGGCCCGTCAGGGCGGGTGTCGACTCAGCCGTGAAATGACTGGCCTCTGTCATCCATGGCAGGCCGTGCTCCGTTGCTGTCGTAGGAGCCGGAGGTAGCGTTGGAACCTGTAGCGGGGCCAGCACTGAATGCAGGGGTGCCGCGGCCTGAGTGTCAGCGTGACTTTCTGACAGCGTCAGACGACGGGCGTGGACCTCAGTAGGTCTACCGACATCAAGGATGATCGTGACAAGGGCTGTCGGACTACCCGCGGCTTCCCCCAGAGCTACTGTGGACTGCTGGTTTTGCTCCATTCGGGCTTGCATCTCGTGCAAACTCGAGATCATTTGCTCGACTTGATCAAGGCAAAAGGAGGTTATCGAATCCAGTTCACCTGTGCCGGAACCGCCTCCGGCGACCTCCTCAATGGTGTTGGTGGGGATGATCTCATCACCCGACGAATGAGACACCATCTTTCCCTTGGGTGCCATAGAAGCTTTTTGTAAGAGTTCCCACAGATGGTGGCAAATGTTACTACTGGAGTAACGGGGTCGGCTCAAGCCGAGAAGACCCAAGAGAGGATGGCGCAGTGACGAAGTGGAAGTTGCTGAGCTTCTGACCTGCAAGACCACCGAGGCTCCTCGGTGGGCTAACACTCCGACGATCAAGTCAGCTCGAGAGCTAAGGGTCAAGAGTTTTATGTTTCAGAGATTGCATACCTTAGGACGACGGGGGTTCCTCCATTTTTATAGGGGTTACTTGGAAGAGGTTTCTGCAGAGCGAGCCTAAAAATCCTGCTAAAGTTGTGCCCTTGACTGCCACAGGCTGGGGTCATAGACGATAGGCCAGCTAGACTGACCCCGACTATAAACAACATACCAGCTCATGCTGATTGTATCTTTACCGGGAGCGTGATCTTCATATCTTTCCCCTTGTGGATAGTTCTCTCAGCTGTTGCATGGGTTACTTTTTAGAAGGTCTTTATGAATACGTTACGGCTACGGTGAAGGTCGGAATGGAGATTCTTCATTTGATTTTAAGGATGAGCAGCTCGAGTTAGCACGTGATGATGCCCTCTCCTTCTTCGAGCCGTGTTGGGCCCAGCCTGACCTGATGATCGGCCTTGAGTCTGCTCGGCGGACGAGGTGTGACCAGGCCAAACAGATGAGGGACTATTTGTATCACCGGCATTAGCCCTTACTATAATAAGATGCGCGAGATGGAAGGTACTCACCCTTTTGGGCCACAACACATACGTCAATTCAAATCGCTGGTTAAGAGTCTTGGTCACCTTCCCTTTCTCTAAGGGCTTTACTAAGATAGGACGCGAGCTTAGGGGTGACATGCCATAGACGGCTGTCCTTAGTTGACAGTGCAGCTACCTAGGCCTAAGAGATGACCCGATCTTGTAGAGGGAAGTGGAAGATTAATTAAGGAAAGTCTAATGTAGGTTTAAGGATGTTGTGTTTGGACTCTTCCCATAGCATACCCCTCAAAGATTAGGTCTATTGAGTAGGGACTTTTTGGTCTTTTCTCATGGATTTACATTGTTTGGGGCATGTGTACGACTGAGCTCATGACTGTCCCTCGAGGACTTTGCCACTCTTTGCCATGCCCCTATTCTATCATTTTTTTTTTTCTTTCTTTTGCTTCTTTGCTTTTGCTATTTTCATATTTGTCCATCCCTGTTTTGAGACTTCCTCTTATCAAAGTATGCTTAAGGTTGATGGCCTCGCTCTTACGACCTTTGCCCCTACACTTCGACCGATTTGGGAGAGAAGACCTTTGCACCACTTAAGTATGGCCTACGTAGCCACGACGTCTACTAAGCGCAACCGCCCGGGCTTGTCGTATGTGTGTGTTGGTTCTAACTTAGGGCAACCCTTGACGACTGGGGAAGGGACTTCGAACTCTTAAAACGTGGTCATCCCTGATCTAAGTGTTGTGGCCTCACACCTATAGACCTAGGGATAAAATCTTTTTAGGTACAACCCATTCCACGGATGTGGCAATTCTACACCGTCAGCATTGATTAAGCGATAGCCGTTTCTTGGATACACCTCTTTGACTACATATGGACCTTCCCAATTTGGTTGTAGTTTAGACCTTGGACCTTCGGGTTTGAAAAAAATGTGTTTCAAGACCATATTACCCTGTTGGAATTTTCGTTCAATTACCTTCTTTTCAAAAGACCTTGAGTTCACCTTTGATATGAGAGCACATGATCGGCTACCATTAGCCGCCTTTCATCTAAGAGTTCCAATTGGACTTGCAACGCCTCTCGACGCTCATCAAGATTAAGTTCGTTATCAAGTTAGACTTTTAGTAAAAGAATCAAGATCTCATATGGGACTACCGCCTCTATCCCATAAGTGAGAGCATATGGGGTTTGTCCTGTGGGAGTACGTACAGAGTTGCGGTAAGCCCATAGAGCCTCTGTTAGCTTTTCTGGCCAATCAGCAAATTTATGTGATTCATAAGTTTTCTTTAGGATTTTAAGAAGGGTTTTGTTAGTTGCTTCAGCTTGGCCATTGTCTTGTGGGTAATATGGAGATGAATGATGCAGAGTGATATTGTATTTTTTATAGAGGTCCTGAAGTTCTTGCGAGATGAATTATGGCTCGTTGTCTGTGATGATGCTGCTTGGTACTCCAAACCGTAAGATGATATTCTTCATAATAAAGCGGCACACTATGAATGCTTTGATTTTTGTGAACGCTTCTGCTTCTTCCCACTTGGTGTAATACTCAATTGCTGTTAGGATAAATGATTTTTGCTTGGTTTGAGCATTAGGATCACCAAGGGGGCCAACAATATCAAAAGCCCACATGGAGAATGGCCAAGGTGTGGAAAGTGGATGTAGTGAGGATGAAGGAGCATAAATTCTATTAGCATGGAGTTGGCATTTGACAACACCTACAGATGTAGATGGCACAATTTCTTCTGGGTGGGCTAGTAGTAGCCTTGCTAATGATCTTTTAGCAAGCATATGACTGTTGACTGCCTCCACATTCGCTAGCTTGAGCTCCTTCTCACACTTTCCAAGCTTCGTCATTATTAAAGACATCTCAAAAGAACTCAATTAGGAGCATGCCTATACAGACATCTCTCTGATGACTTTGTACCTTAGGGCGCTCTTCTTATGGCCTTGCGACCTCCGAGTTTGCCCTTTGGATAGACCTGTAACGACCCAGAATCCGCATTACCAGTAACAACCAGTAACCCGAATTCTGACCCGCTAACCACGAGACAAGCTCGGAAGGGTAGGAAGTGAAGTCCGAGGAGACTATATGTAAGGAGATATACACCATGTAAAGCTGTAAAATTCCACTATATGAACATAATATGTACAACTCAGAGTCTGAGCAAAGTACAGAGTACAGAAGTACAACAAAAAGTACTACTCACTGCAGCTAAGGAGCACCAACACCGGAGTGGCTAGACTCGCCTGGAACGGGAGTCGACGAAGACCCACCTGAAAGGGAGGGGAGTGAGTCTCAAGAAAGAGACCCAGTAGGGAAAAGTAACCCCACCGGCAACAGAACTAAAGTGCGGAAAGTAAAAACTGAAAGTAAGTACACGTCGCACCACAACAACAAAACTGTAAACCTCGCGGCTCAGTAACACACACTCACACACACACAGTAAGTAGGACTCAGCTAGGGTCTGTGGCTCGGCGTCCCGTCACCACAGAGGCTCTCAACCCCAGCCACGTGTGCACACTACAGACGCTCTCTCGCGTCTGGTCCACGACCGGTTTTTCCCCTACGCTTGACCCTAGCGGTAGAGAAGGGGCTCCACGGAGACCGGCTCAAAACCACCACAAGGAGTACGCACAGGACAGAGTCGCACTCGCGTCCTGGCTCACTAGCGGAGGACAACACCACGCTAGTCGTCTAGACGGAGTCGCACCCACGCCTAGGTAACACAACAGAAACGGGCACGCGGTAACGCAACGCGCGTACAACAGACGGAACACACTCAACGCCTGAAACTCCGTACAGTAAGTGAACACCTCATGTCACAACAATACTCATATGCACAGGCAGAGTCACACTCTAAGCCTGGCCCACATGTGTTATCAGGGCGGACATCACATGTCAATCGCCTCTAAACACAAAACTCAAGCCTGCTGGGACACAGGATTAACGGCCATATCGATTGCCGCCAATATAAGTAAACGGCACTCATCATGTCGTTAACCTGACTCAACGGCAATCGACCTTGTCGTTTATATCACCCTGAAGATCTCAACGTCAACAGATGTGGACGTTAAGCTCTTCAGTCCCCTAAACCCAGAACTAAGCCGAATCAGTTCAATTGGGCAGAATCACCCAACAGAACTCGACTGATGGAGGGAAATACTTCCTCTCATCAATTTATACTACCAGAACTTCAGAAAAAGTGATTCAGCTCTGAATCCTCAAACACCCAAAATTCCGGCATGCTATAACCCAACCCTAAACCACGATTTGCACACTGATTCACACAATTAGCATGCTGGTTTGCTAAGGAGGGTTATAGGAGTTAAGTCCCTACCTCAGAACGCTTTATAACCCCCAAACAGCCACTAATCGCGCCGGAACCCCCGAAGACTCCGCGCGAATCGCACCAAAACCTCGCGTTTCCGCCCGATCAAGCACCGCCACGCGATCCAGGGCCTTCCCACGAGCTCCATCAACCATCAGAAGCTGAGGAAATAGAGAAAGCAAAGGTGGAGGGAAGGAGAGGAGAAGAGAAGAATGAGCTCTGCTCTCGGGCTGCCCTATTTCAACAGGTCCGACCAGTTGACGTCAACATCTCTAGCCGCCTACTGAACCGCCAAGACTTGACGTCCAGATCACATGTCGTTGAGTTCAACAACAAACGTCCACATCGCTGGACGCTGACACAAGTCAACGGCTAGCCCCCGGCCGTCAACCCCAAGTCAACGACAATGGTCTTGTCGTCAACCACACAAACCTCTACAAGACCCAATAAGGATCCGCAAAGACCCGAGACCTTACAGCCCTCCCCCCTTAAGGAATTTTGCCCTCAAAATTCAAACAACACAAGGAAAGAAGACTCACCAAAGAGGTACGGAAACTGCTCGCGCATTTCGTCCTCCGCTCCCATGTCGACTCACCACCCGAGTGCCGCTGCCACGCAACACGAACTAAAGGGATTGCCTTGTTCCTCAACCTCTGAACTCGGCGATCCTCAATGTGCAACGGAAACTCTGGTACAGTCAACACTGGAGTCACCTCAGACCACTCTGCACTCTGCAGACGTGAGACTCGTCAGAAAGGTACCTCCGAAGCATCGACACGTGAAACACATCGTGGACTGCTGCCAACTCTGACGGAAGCTCAAGTCTGTACGCCAAACCTCCGACACGCTCAGAAATGGTGAAAGGTCCAATAAAGCGAGGACTCAACTTTCCACGCTACCAAACCTCACCACTCCCTTCATAGGAGACACACGGACAAACACCTGGTCCCCTACCTGAAACTCGAGCGGTCGTCTGCGCTGATCTGCATAACTCTTCTGCCGACTCTGAGCTGACTGAAGCCTCTGCCTCACAAGCTGAACTACCTCAACTGCTGCTGAACCAACTCTGGCCCCGTGACAACCCGTTCGCCAACCTCGAACCAGTCAAGAGGAGTGCGACACGGTCGTCCGTACAAAGCCTCATATGGTGCCAAACCGATACTGGAGTGATAGCTATTATTATATGCAAACTCGACCAACGGCAAGTGAGCTGTCCACGACCCCTGCCACTCCAGACAGCAAGCTCTAAGCATGTCCTCCAAAGTCTGGATAGTCCGCTCTGACTGACCGTCTGACTGAGGGTGGTAGGCGGAACTAAAAGCAACTCTGTCCCCAAAGCTCTCTGGAAACTGCGCCAGAACCCAGAAGTGAAGCGAGGATCCCTGTCTGACACAATAGAGATCGGCACTCCATGCAAAGGAACAATCCGCTCTACGTACAACGCGGCCAACCTACTCACACCCCAACTAGTCCTGACAGGCAAGAATCTGGCAGTCTTCGTCAATCTGTCCACAAGAACCCAAATGCTGTCAAAACCTCCAGCTGTCCTCGGCAAACCACAAACAAAGTCAGTCGTCACATGGTCCCACTTCCACATCGGAATCTCTAACGGCTGCACAAGTCCTCCTGGACGCTGATGTTCGGCCTTCACCTGCTGACAGACCAAACACCTAGCAACAAAAGCCGCTATGTCTCTCTTCATCCAGGCCACCAAAACTGACGTCTCAACCTGTGATACATCTTGGTCGACCCTGGATGAATCGAGTACCTGGAACCATGTGCCTCCTGCAACACAACTCTCCTGATAGACTCCTCAACAGGAACATAGAGTCTATCTCGGAACCTAACAGTCCCGTCCTCGCAAAGCTCAACCTCTGGGAGAAGCAACACACTGTGCAACTCGGGATCTGCCTGCTGAGCCTCAGCAACCTGTCTCACAACGGCGGGAGCCGCTAACAAACTGCCCAACACAACTGTCGACGACTGGACGAAACTCTGAAAGACCCCTCTGTCGCAGACTGCCACAACTGCCACTCTCTAAGCATCAGATGACTCATCTGTGCTTTCCTACTCAAGGCATCTGCAACCACATTCGCCTTTCCAGGCTTATACTCAATGCTGAAATCATAGTCTTTCAGATATTCCATCCATCGACGCTGCCTCATATTCAGATCCCTCTGAGAAAACACATATCTCAACTCTGGTGGTCGGTACGGACTACAAAACTCACTCCGTACAGGTAAAGACGCCAAATCCGCAAAGCAAACACCACAGCTGCAAGCTCTAGGTCGTGGGTCGGGTAACTCTCCTCGTGGGGCTTAAGCTGGCGAGACGCATAAGCCACCACTCGGCTTGCTGCATCAAAACCGCACCCAAACCAACACCTGAAGCATCTGTGCAAACCTCAAAACCCTCCTCACCTGAAGGTAAGGCAAGAACTGCGCCGACGTAAGCAGTCGCTTCAACTCTATGAAGCTCTGCTCACACTGCTCCGACCACACAAACGGAACTCCCTTTCTCGTCAACCGAGCAGCAACCTGAGAAAAATCTCGAACAAACCTGCGGTAGTAACCTGCCAAACCCAGAAAGCTACGAATCTCAGACACAGACCTGGGACTCTCCCACTGCAAAACTGCCTCAACCTTCGCTGGATCCACAGAAACTCCCTCACCTGAGATCACATGCCCTAAAAAGTGAACCTGTTGTAGCCAAAACTCACACTTACTAAGTTTGGCATACAACTGGTGCTCTCGCAAAATTTGCAACACGATCCTCAGGTGCTCGGCGTGTTCCTCCTCCGAAACGGAGTACACCAGAATGTCGTCAACAAACAGTACGACAAACCGGTCTAAGAACTGGTGGAACACCCGGTGCATCAGATCCATGAAGGCCGCTGGAGCATTGGTGAGCCCAAACGGCATCACCAAAAACTCAAAGTGTCCATATCTGGTCCGAAAAGCAGTCCTCTCAATGTCAGAATCTCTAATCCGCAACTGATAGTAGCCCGACCTCAAGTCAATCTTCGAAAAGACACGAGCAGACTGAAGCTGATCAAAGAGATCATCAATCCTAGGCAAAGGATACCTATTCTTGATGGTCACTTGATTTAGCTTCCTATAATCAATACACAACTCAGGCTACCATCCTTCTTCCGGACAAACAAAACAGGTGACCCCCACGGAGAAAAGCTAGGACGAATATAGCCCTTCTCCAACAATCCTGCCTCTTCAACTCCCTCAACTCTGCTGGTGCCATACGGTACGGTGCCTGTGCAAAAGGTACAGTGCCAGGAACCAACTCTACAGTAAACTCAATCTCTCTCTCTGGTGGTAGACCAGGCAACTCTTCGGAAAAACATCCGGAAACTCACACACTACAGGAATGTCCCCCACTCCCGAGGCAATCTGGTCAAGAGTCACTGCAGAAACTAGGAAACCCTGACAACCAGAAGCAAGTAACCTCCCTGCCCTCAAAGCAGAAACTAAAAAGCGAGAAGTAAGAGGTACGATACCCTGGAAGTAGAACGCCGCTTCCCCAGGTATCCGCAAGTGCACCCTCTTCTTCTGGCAATCCATCACTGCACCATACCGCTCTAACCAGTCCATACCCAAAATCACATCATAGTCATGTAACTGCAAAGCAAACAGACGAGCTGACAACCACTGATCCTGCAACTGCACAGGTACCTCCTCGAGACAGTAGGACGTAAGGACAAAGTCCCCTGTCGGCAACTCTACTGCTAACTCAACAGACTCTCCCGAACTCAACTCTCCAAGGGAGTCTAAAAACTCCTCAGACACAAAAGAGTGAGAGGCACCGGAATCAAACAAAACTCTAGCTGTACAACCAAAAACTGAAACAGTACCTTCCACTAGGTGAGCTGCCTCCGCGTCTGCACGGGTCAAGTGAGTAACACGACCTCTACCTCTCGACCCACCAGAACCTCCGGTCTGCTGACGCTGCTGCACGGGTGCCTGCTGCTGCTGCTGCTGCTGCTGCACTCGGGGCTGTGACTGGGTCTGCTGCTGCGGCACACGAGGTAGCAAAGGACAATCTCGCGCCATGTGACCCATCTGGTCACACCGGTAACACTGACCAGCAAAAGTACGTGTACCTGCTGCGAAGGCTGACCTGTCGGCTGCTGAACACTCCCAACCGACTGCTGTCTCTGCTCTGCCTGCCTCCTATCACGCCGAAACTTCCTCCGAGATCCTGACTTCGCCGTCGTCCCAGTAGAAGTGGACGCGTAGGAAGTCGCAGTCCTCGGGGTCGTCTGCACACTACCCTGCTGCTGTCGAGGCTGAGAAGGAACTACCTGTGTCTGAACCTCTGCGCTCCGAGCACGAGTCCGCAAAGTGTCTGCCTCCAACGCTGCCGCTGTCTGATAGGCCGCATCCAAGTCTGTGACACGAGCAACTATCAGCGCCTGCCTGAGCTCTGGCCTCAAGCCCCTCACAAACTGCTGAGTCCTCAGACCCTCATCTGCCATAATCTGCGGAGCATAACGCCCTAGCTCTACAAATCTGGCCCTGTACTGCACTACAGTAAAGTCCCTCTGCTGCAAGTCCAGAAACTGGTACAACCTCTCCGTCCGACGTAAGTAGGACAGAAGGCTCTCTCAAAAGAAACGACAAACTCCTGCCACGGAATCTGTCTAAGTGGACGAGACTGAAAAGTAGTCTCCCACTCAGGGACCACCAAGTCAACGCCTGCGCCTGCAACTGGTAACTGGCTAGCAACACTCGCTCCTCGGAACACACTCCATGGAACGAAAAGTCCGCTCCACTGCATCTAACCATGCCCGCGCTGCATCTGGATCAGGCTGGCCCAAAAACTGAGGAGGCTGAAACTGCAAAAACTCCCTCAACACCTTCCCAGTACCACCCTGGGGTACCGGCGCATCACGGTGCTGAGCAACAAACTGAGCCATCCCCTCAAGAAATCGAGTCATGTCTAATCCCTGAGCTACCTGAGGTGGAGGTGGCGGCGGAGCAATACCACTGTGTGCGTCCTGTGGCAAAGGCTGCGTCTGCTGAGGTGGCGGAGCATCTCCAGCCTCCTGACGAGTCACCTGCTCAGCCACTCCCTCTCTAGGACGTCGCCTAGGTGCCATAGTACTATACACAGAGCAAAAATACACACATAAATACACTAACTAACTCGGGCTAAATAGCTGCACTGTACTCTTTATACTCTGAGTCTACATGATGGGTTTCCTTATATATATCTCATCAGACCAGGCTCTGATACCAAACTGTAACGACCCAGAATCCGCATTACCAGTAACAACCAGTAACCCGAATTCTGACCCGCTAACCCACGAGACAAGCTCGGAAGGGTAGGAAGTGACGTCCGAGGAGACTATATGTAAGAAGATACACACCATGTAAAGCTGTAAAATTCCACTATATGAACATAATATGTACAACCAGAGTCTGAGCAAGGTACAGAGTACAGAAGTACAACAAAAAGTACTACTCACTGCAGCTAAGGAGCACCAACACGGAGTGGCTAGACTCGCTGGAACGGGAGTCGACGAAGACCCACCTGAAAGGGAGGGGAGTGAGTCTCAAGAAAAGAGACCCAGTAGGGAAAAGTACCCCACCGGCAACAGAACTAAAGTGCGGAAAGTAAAAACTGAAAGTAAGTACACGTCGCACCACAACACAAAACTGTAAACCTCGCGGCTCAGTAACACACACTCACACAGTAAGTAGGACTCAGCTAGGGTCTGTGGCTCGGCGTCCCGTCACCACAGAGGCTCTCAACCCCAGCCACGTGTGCACACTACAGACGCTCTCTCTCGCGTCTGGTCCTACGCGTTTTTCTCCCTTCTTCGCTGACCCTAGCGGTAGAGAGGGGCTCCACGAGACCGGCTCAAAACCACCACAAGGAGTACGCACAGGACAGAGTCGCACTCGGCGTCCTGGCTCACTAGCGGAGGACAACCACACGCTAGTCGTCTAGAGGGGAGCACCCACCCCTAGGTAACACAACAGAAACGGGCACGCGGTAACGCAACGCGCGTACAACAGACGGAACACACTCAACGCTGAAACTCCGTACAGTATAGTAAACACCTCATGTCACAAATAACTACTCATGCACAGGGAGTCACACTCTAAGCCTGGCCACATGTGTTATCAGGGCGGACATCACATGTCAATCGCCTCCAAACACAAAACTCAAGCCTGCTGGGACACAGTATTAACGGCCATATCGATTGCCGCCAATATAAGTAAACGGCACTCATCATGTCGTTAACCTGACTCAACGGCAATCGACCTTGTCGTTTATATCACCCTTGAAGATCTCAACGTCAACAGATGTGGACGTTAAGCTCTTCAGTCCCCTAACCCAGAACTAAGCCGAATCAGTTCAATTGGGCAGAATCACCCACAGAACTCCGACTGATGGAGGGAAATACTTCCTCTCATCAATTTATACTACCAGAACTTCAGAAACAAGTGATTCAGCTCTTGAATCACTCAAACACCCAAAAATCCCGGCATGGTATAACCCAACCCTAAACCACGATTGCACACTGATTCACACAAATTAGCATGCTGTTTGTTAAGGAGGGTTATAGGAGTTAAGTCCCTACCTCAGAACGCTTTATAAAAACCCCAAACAGCCACTAATCGCACCGGAACCCCCCGAAGACTCCGCGCGAATCGCACCAAAACCTCGTGTTCCCGCCCGATCAAGCACCACCACGCGATCCAGGCCTTCCCACGAGCTCCCATCAACCATCAAAGCTGAGGAAATAGAGAAAAGCAAAGGTGGAGGAAAGGAGAGGAGAAGAGAAGAATGAGCTCTGCTCTCGGGTTGCCCTATTTCAACAGGTCCAACCAGTTGACGTCCACCTCTCTTGCCGCTTACTAAACCACCAAAGACTTGACGTCCAGATCACATGCCGTTGAGTTCAACAACAACATCCACATCGCTAGACGCTGACACCAAGTCAACGGCTAGCCCCCGGCCGTCAACCCCAGGTCAATGACAATGGTCTTGCCGTCAACCACACAGAACCTCTACAAGACCAATAAGGATCCGCAAAGACCCGAGACCTTACATGACCCATCCTTATAGTACTACTCAATCTCAAAATACCATGGCAATTCATCTTCATCTAAGAACTCCTCGAGCTCAGATAGCATGATCTGTTGCACTTCCCTCTTCCCAGCCCTCTCTTCTAAGGTTGTCCTATGGTTCTTGAACCAAGGATCTTGGGGAGAGAATATCGAGCCGTTGGACGACAATTGTCTTAGTCCGATGGCTTAGGGGGAAGGATAGAGAAGAGGCTAGTGGCACTAAGGCATCAGCCAGGATATTTTGTGAGCGAGGAGTGTGGACATAGATAAGCTTAAAAATTTGCCTGGCCAACAATTTAACCAAATCTTAATATAGTTTAAGCTTTGGGTCACGAGTGCGGTAAGTTGAGAGCACCTGCCGCAGAACAAGCTGAGAGTCTCGTATGATTCTAAGGTGGGATGCACCAGAGATATAAGCATGTTTAAGCCCAGCTAGGAGAGCTTCATACTTAGACAAAGTTGTTAGTGGTGGAAACGGTGAGTTGGAAAGTGATGGGGATGGTAATACCCTCCGGGGTAAGCAGCACGGCTCCAATGCCCCGTCTGTGAGAGTTGAGCACACTATCAAAATGGAGGGACTAGAAGGGATCTTTGGAAATGACCGAGAGCTCTTCATCGGTAAACTCCTCTCGAATGGAATCACTATGAGGTAATGTCAAATGGGCAAGGTGTTCAGCGATGGCATATCCCTTGATGGCCTTTTGGACCACAAAGGAAATGTCAAATTGGGAGAGAAAGCTCTGTCAGCACGCAAGCCGATCAGAGAGGATGAGTTTTTTCTAAGAGATACCTGAGTGGATCCATCCTCGAGATCAGCTTGACCTCGTGGGGAAGAAAGTAGTGTTTAAGCTTTTAAACTACCCACACAAGCGCGGCGCAAGTCTTGTCCGCGGTGGTGTATTTGGCCTCCATTGTGTTGAAAAGTCTAGAAAGATAGTATGCTACCCTCTCTTTTCCTGATTCATCATGTTGTACAAGGACAACACCTAGGGAGTCCACAATGACTGAGAGATATAGGATTAGTGGCTTCTTGAGTACAGGAGATTGCAAAACTGGGGGATTCATGAGATACATCTTCAAATCATCGAAGGCTTCTTGCCACTTGTCATTTCATTCAAACTTTGCCCCTCCTTTTAACAGATCATAGAATGGGCAGCATCTTTGTGAATGCTGCGATATGAATCTTCTAATAAATTGCAAATGCCCAATCAAGCCTCTTAATTGTGAAATGTTCTTGGGAGGCTGCATTTTCACAATAGTTTTAGTCTTGTTTGGATCAATCTCAATTCCTTGCTTACTGACTATGAAACCTAGCAACTTTCCTGATGATGATACCCCGAACACACACTTCTTTGGATTCATTCTCACTTGATATTCCCTTGATCTTTACAACACCTTGGCTAGGATCTCGGAGTGTTCTCTCCTTCTTCTTGACTTCACTAAAATGTCATCCATGTACACGTCTACATAAAGATGCATCATGTTGTGGAAGATAGCCATCACCTCCCTTTGATAGGTAGCCCCAACATTCATTAGGCCAAATGGCATGACTACATAATAGTATGTACCCCAGGGCGTGGTGAAGGAGGTTTTCTCTTGATCTTCAAGAGCTAGACGGATTTGGTTATAGCTGGAATATCCATTCATGAATGAGAGGGTCTCATACCCAGCAATGTTATCAATTAGAACATCAATGTGAGCAAGTGGAAGTCATCCTTGGGACATGCCCTATTCAAGTCTCGGAAGTCAATGTAGATTCTAACCTTTCCCTCCTTTTCCATGATCGGGACTATATTCTCTACCCAATTAGGATAAAGTACTACCCTGATGAAGCTAGCTTTGTGGAGTTTGTCCACCTCCTCTTTCATCTTCAGGGCCATCAGTGGGTGGAATCTTTTAAGTTTTTGCTTTATGGCCTTTGCCCCTTCTTTCAAAACGAGTCAATGTTCCACTAATGAGGAGTCTAGGCTGGGCATGTCCTCATATGACCAAGCAAATGTATCTTTGTACTCCCTTAGAATTTTCACTAGTTCCTCTTCTTCACCAGGAGGGAGATTCGCTGCAATCATCATAAGCCTGGGATTCTCTTTTGTTCCAAGGTTGACTTCCTTAGTAGGTTCATCCACCACCATTGTAGGCTCATCAAATTTTCTTAGGCCACTAGCGTACATTTCGGTGGTGTCGTCTACTTCGCCATCCTCTTCATCAATTGGGTCCTCATCATTCTTGATTTCATAGACACCAAATCCGTCGTCTATGAAAACCCCATTCTGCGCATTTTCTTCTTCTAACACCACCGCTTCTTTTGCGAACTCCTCTATTAACAATAGTGCTTGACATCCCCGAGCTAACTCTTGAAGGTATCTAAGGGGAATAGCCTTGCCCCGTTGCTTCCTAGGGCAATGCTTGGACTTGGTGGGTGGTGGGTTGACCTGACTCCCTACCCTAGACTTGCCTAAACTAGGACTAGACTCTCCTAACCTAGACGACTCTAAAGGACAAGTTGAGGACATGGGGTCCTTGAAGAGGATGGAATTTAATGAAGAAGTGGAAGGGGAAGCCCCAGTTGAGGAGTGCCCCTGATCAGGAAAGTGAAGGAGGTATGTTGGCTCCTCGACCTCAATGTGCGTTTCAAAATTGATGTTTTTTTTATATTAGTGGAGAGCATGCAACAAAAGAGAGTGTTCTCATAGTCGCTTGGATTAGATTGCAGGGTAGCGAGGACTGAGTGTGGGAGGCCAGGAGTGAAGATGTTGCACATAGCTGCCAAGAGTTGGGGAGACAGATGAATGATTGTGGGTGGTGAGGGAGGAATAAGGCTTGAAAGGAGAGATCACAGGATTGACAGATGGATAGCCAAGCATGTGCTCCTCCACAGCTCATCTACCGTCTGCCCTTCTTCATAAAGGATGTCTGGCTCTCCCACGTCCATAGCATCATTCATCAATTACCACTTGGATGTGATGGATGTGGGAGGCTCTAGTAGTTGAGATGCAGCTGATGGCCATGTTCGTTCCTCATCCCAGAACAGACGACTGAAGGCTATAGTGATGTCCTTCATGTCAAACCAATGATACCATTCAGCCTCTAGGTCACTTGTCTTCCTTCTTTTCCCTGGGCGGAGTGTTTCTAGTGCCTTGTATGTGAGCATGGGGGTCATGTGCTGAGAGAAATTCTTGCCATGTACATCATGCTGTGAAAGCTCTGCCTCGACCACCACAGTGTTCAAATGTGTGGCTGGCGGTCGGCCTTAAGAGTGGATGTGCTGGATGACCATGGCTTGGACTTTTCCCTATAACCAAGTCCCCATTGACTCTTCATCACAATGTCAGGTACAGGCTTGGTGATGCCTTGTAGCTCTGCCCCTAAGCCTTTTCCTTCCTCGTACCCTAGCTTCATCATGATTTGCCATCCTTTAGTGTTTAGTGGCTCCTTTCTTTTGACGGCATTGACCTATGCTAGACTGGCCTCTTGCTTGGAGTGGAAAGAATAATCCCAAGGGTAGTTAATGTCCAGCATAAAGACAACAAACTTGTTGGCAGGCCAAATAGCTGGGAGCATGGTATCGTTGATGGTGTCGACTGTGTGGGCAGTGGCTATGCTTTTGACTTTAATGACCCATCCTTGGAAGGGGAACTTCAAACATTGATGTGCAGTAGACGGGACAACCCCCAGTGCTTCTAACCATGGACGTCCTAGGATAGCCTTGAACATGGGGTCAATATCAAGTACATAGAAGTCGAGAGTGACAGTTAATGACCCCAGTTCGGCTTGTACAATTACCTTGCCGTGACAGGATCTCCTGGAATTGTCATATGCGGCTATGGTGGTTGGTGTTGGTCTTAGCAGTCCTTCTGACGCATCACATGCTCTCAGGGTGCTCAATGGGCAAACATTGATTGATGCCCTAGCGTCGACCAGTGCCGCCCCTACTGCTACATGGTTGATGACCAGGGTGACACAAAGTGGAAGCCTTTTGGCTTCTGGGGGTGCTAGCTCATTTTTAGCAAATGTGATTGCCGGCCCATGGGTTACCATGGCTAATGCACTTGGCAGTTTGTTGGCAACCATGTCCTCATTCACCACTACCCTTTGTAGGAAGTTTCTCAAAGCTTCTTGGTGCTCTTTGGACTTCTTTATCAACTCCAGTATTGAAATCTTGGCAGGCACATGATCTAGATGCTTGAGGATGTCATAGTGTGTGCTGGGCAACGGCTCAATCACCCCCTCTTCTTGCCCTTGCTGTTGAGGTTGTTGCTGATGTGGTTGCAGAACCTATTGGAGATTGTTTTGGCTGGTAGAGGTAGTGGAGATGGGTGGATAGAGCTGACGGAAAACCCATCCACTTCGCAGGGTAGTTTGTTGGGTAACGGGTTGTCTGGCAAGGATAAAGTGGCAGCGGAAAGTTGAGAATCCAGCCCAGGTGGTGGCAAGATGATGTGTGTGGTAGTGGTTATGATGGATGGTGGTGGCATAGCGACAGGTGGAGCGAGTGGTGTGGTGGGTGGCAGAATGATGGAAGGTCTAGCGACTAGCGTGGGTGCTGAACCGATGGGTAATATGATAGTGTTGGCTTGGGAAACTAAAGGAGGGATTTTTTTAGGGGCCATGGTGGCCAGTTGTATTGTTTGAGGCTGTTAGGGATATTGGTGGTTAATGGCCATCATCTGCTGAACATTTGGTTCATCATTGTACGTCCAGTTCACCTTAAGAGGGGGATGGTGGACGATGGGGTTCACCTAGGCCAGTGGTTGTGGTGGATTGGGAGTTGGCGAGTGGTTTGGTAGTGGGTTCTCGACAATCCCTACATCCTATAATGGTTCTTGTTGCTGCTGCTATTGAGGGGGTGGCTAGCGTTGCTGCCTTTGCTGTTGTTGCTGCCTCTGTCCCTCTTTTATATCTCTGATCACTCTTTAGAGAGCTGTCCAGCCTAACATGTTCTACTCATAGAGGTCATACACCAGATCTTTGAACCTGAAGCACTGCTCAATGGTACGCCCTTGCTGTCGGTGGAACATGCAGTACCTCAGCTAATCCACACTCGGGTTCAATGGCCTTTCAAGAGGGAGTTTGACGGCATATTTGGAGATTAGGGCCAAGAAGATATCAGGGAGTGTCTCAGGGAGTGGTGGATATTGTGTTCTCATTGCACCTAAAGGACGCCTTTGTTGGGATCCATCGTGTAACGGCCCACTTTCACCCGGTATGATTTTACCAACACATGTCAGACGAGAGCAAGTCGCTATAGGGGAGAAAACCCCAACGATAGTCACATGGGCTGAGATATACACAAATAGAAGGGAATATTGCAGCGGAAAATGAACAACTCTTATTCCATCAACTATATAATCCACATACCACTGTCTATATAGTCCAAGCAAAAGAAATAACATAACATAACATCCACTAAATATAGCCAGTTTCCAAATACAATAAACCAAATTTCATACCATAATTGCATCACATACTTAGAAATAAACTATAAATCTCAATTTACTCTTCACGCTCCACGTCGGATCTCGCTAACTTCTCGGTTTCTAAATCTCTGACTCTTCCTGAAATGTTAGCAAGGGCGAGTCTATGCAATAGACTCAGCAAGAAACTTAGAATTGCAAACCACGCACTTACCGCACATGCTTCTAATAGTTTAACACTCTACTAACTATCACATTATCATTAACTTACTAGTAATTAATGATTTAGCTAACACAAGCTCATGCTATAACATAGATGACTAAACATGGAATCTATTAAACAAAGCATGCTAACTCATGTACAATAAGAATTCTAAACATGGTCACTTATAACATGGTGTCACTAACATGAGAGTATTCATATAATCATATGCTTGCAATTCTTACTTTCACATAACACTAACACATGACTTATATCAAAACTTATAACATGATACCACTAACATGCTCATCAAGTAATTTCTAACTCAGGGACATAATTAACATACTTCTGCACATTGTACTAAACATGATATCACAATTATCATTTAACATGGATCATATTAACACATGCATTTACCTTCTCATGGCATACTCACATGCACTTTTACTTTGCTTTCAGATGCACTTATTCTCACATTTATCACATTCACTTACACATGATTTCACATAGTTTTCACTTTTCACGATCACGATCACATGTCACATCACTTGCACATACCTCATGCCACATTCACATATCACTTTACATAATATTCACATATTCACTTTTACACAAGCCGAGAAACAGCCCAAACCACCAGTAGAAAGATCACACAATCACACACACAAACTTAAGCACCAGGCAAAATGATCAAGTTTTTTTTACTGCGCAGAATCGGGGAAGCCCTCCCCACAATTACCAGTGGAACTTGTCCACCTCCAGGATTTCACACGACCCGTTGCCACGGGTATCACGTAACACAATTGAGCCTTCCATAGGGGCACTACTATAGTACAGCTCCAAGCAATCTATGGTGGTAGTGTCTCATTAGTACAACTTTTATCTTTCATATTAATACATTATTTTATGTACACAGATCACATATTCTCTCTCTTTCCATGCACATGCACACATATAACATAAAACATATATTAATCACTTCTAGATACTCAGATCAATCATGAACAATAATTAACAGAACCTAATCATGATGCTAATCACATTTTAAAACATATTTGGGACTTATTATTAAAACAAGGTAATGAAAGCTTCAGAAATTCATAACTAATTGTACAGTAATCAGATTAAGATCAAATTTTAGCCAAGGGGTGAATATAGCACATGGAACATATTTGCAATTTTTCAGAATTTCCAGAACAATAAAACTATTTTTCATAATTAAGACACAAATCAGGTTAATACTCACAAAAACACTAATTATTCATGAACAGAAATAAAATGAGGTTAACAAGCCCTAAATCATGCTCACATTATTCTAACAAACTAAAATAAAGAGTTTAACAATTTTTATAACATGCAGACAACAAGAAAGTCAAATTTATCAAGTGTTTAGATGCTTTTTCCTATAAACAGAAATTCAAATAATGACCATAATTAACAAAAATTAATCCAAGGTCACCGAAACTTACCATGATGATTAACAGGTCAAGATAGGATGAAAAGAACTCAAAAACCATCACAGAATCTCACAAAACTATCGTAAATGGTTAAACTGTAAATTTCTGGGCAACATGAACTTGACGTCAACATATGTTGCCGTCAAGTTCAGGTTAACGGCCAACTTGTTGTAGTCAAGTTCCCAGACTGCACAAAGTGGAGACCGAGGGCAAGAAAACATGGCAAACATCATCAAAACAATTTTCTAAAAATCTAGAAAAATAGGAAAACCATAAGGTACAAGTCCACGGAGAGAAACTCTAAGTTACTTGCCTCAAGAAAAATCTATAACAAGAGAATTTAGCCGATGAAGCCCTCTTTCGCACCCAAAAGAGGTATCCTCCAAGCATGATCAAATCCTCCGTCTTGAGCATGATTCGGCCACGATCTCCTCGTCTAGAGCCTTCCTCTCAAGTTGTGGAAGTTTTCTCTTCATAGAATCAACCTCGATCAAGCAGCAACACGACCAATCTACCCTCAGGATTGCCCTCTCTCTCTCTCCTCTCACAACACCCAAACCCAAGCAAGAGAGCAAAAGTTCTCTCCCCAAAACAAACCCTCTCTATATATAGAGAGCCAAGGGTCGTGATTAGGGTAAGATACACGACTCTATTCCTCAAACCTATCCAAAAAAACCACAAGTTTCAGAGAAAAACTCGGACTGGAACATGAAGAACTTGATGTCAACCTTGTCTCCGTCAACAGAAATTCTGACGTCAAGATTCCAAGAAAACTTGACGACAAAACATGTTGACGTCAACACAAAATAGACGGCAATCAAAATTTCCGTCAGAACAAGTAGCAAGTTGACATAAACATCTATTGACGTCAACCACATCTTGATGTCACACTACTTAACGTCAAGAGCCCACTCGCAGCAGATTCTTGATTTGACTGAAACACGTCGTATGAGGTCCCGATCTCCGACTAAACAAATTTCTAAAAGCGCAAACCTGTAGAAAACTTGTTGGGCCTTACACATCATGAGGTGGCAGTTGGTGGTGCTAGCGTTGCTGGCCTCGTGGCGGTTTGTAGGATTTTGTCCCTGGGTAGTATAGGATTGACGGTTGTTGTTTTGGCCAACAGGGTTGAATGCACTCACCTGCTCATTGACCTGGACACCCTCAGTAACTGGCCCTTGAGGTTTTCTTTGGAAGCGGAATTTCTGGGGCTCGAACATTGAGTGTATAAGGGAGTCTTTGAGCTGGGTTTGGATAAACTGAGCTCGGTTGTAGAGCTGATGCATGGTGGTGATATCATTCATTGCTAAGATATTTTTGTAGGCAGGGGATGCGTTGGCAATGATGATTTTGACTTTTTCTCCCTCTGGAAGGTACCTAGGAACTCGTGCAACCATCTATCTCCATCTATCAGCATAGGCGGCGAATTCCTCGTCTGCTTCATCCTTTATGCCATGAGATATGTGAGAGAGTATTCCGACCTGACCCTGTCTTGGAACTGTTCAAGGAATTTTACTTTCACCGTGGCAAAATCTTCTGCATCCTCAGGCAGCAATGAGTAAAACCAATCTAATGCTGGCTCGTCCATCGACTGACGAAACAAGTATGCCATTAAGCGACAGTCATGATGGTATGGTGCAGACTCATAGATGAAATCCTTGATGTTTATGTATGGGTTGCCAGTGCCATTGTACTTGTGGTATTTGGGCAGTTCTGATGGAGACGGGACCCATAGGCCATTGAAATTGGGAATGTGCACATCATGGTGCTACTTGGGGTCGACTTGATTCCACAGTTCTTGGAGTTCTTTCTTGATGGACGCCCACTCAGACATCATGTCTGATGATCAGCCTATCTTCTTATATATATCTATATATTATAATATTTTTGGCGATAAGAAAACCTTGAAAATTGTTGACTAACACTATTTTCTGAAGCTTGTCAACATGTATCAAATAAAACAAATTCAGTAAGTTATTTACACTCATTTTTATTACAAGTCAATTGCATATGATTTGCCTAAGTCTACATCGACTACTGTTTAAGCTCAACAACATTACTATTTTGATATCACATCGATTCTGTTAAACATAGATTTCACTTAAACAATGACTATGTTTTAAACATCGATTACGGAGTCAACATTGATTTCATTAAACATCGACCTTACTTAAACATCGATTAGTTCAACACCGATTTCATTAGAACATCAATTTCACTTGAACATCAATTACAGTTAACATCGATTACAGTTCAAAATCGATTTCATTTCAACATTGATTTCACTTAAACATCGATTACAGCACAACATCGATTTCATTTAAACATCGATTCACTTGGAACATCAATTTCACTTAAACATCGATTACAGTTCACCTCGATTTCATTTTAAACATCGATTATAGTTCAACATCGATTTCATTTCAACATCAATTTCACTTAAACATCGATTACAATTCAACATCGATTTCATTTAAACATCGATTCACTTAGAACATCGATTTCACTTAATCATCGATTACAGTTCAACATCGATTTCATTTGAACATTGATTACAGCTAAACATCGATTTCACTCCCACGTCGATTTTGCTCCAACATCAATTACATTGCTACATAGATTACGTTCACATTGATTCCATTCTAACAACGATTACACTCACATCAACTTCACTTGAACATCATTTGTGTTTGGACATCGACTGTCATTATACATAGATTGTCTTTAAACATCAGCTTTCCTTCAACAACGATTATGTTTTAGACAGTTAATGGATAATAATGATAATAATTTTTATAATCATTCTAGATAATATTGATCATATTTTATCTCACATGTCATTCAAATGTATTTTGAATCAACTATGCAGTTCAAATTTTCCCGCAAACTATGGCGTACCCTGTGCACTCAAACATTTATTATTTCGGGTACAATATCTACGCACACGACATCTCTCATGGACTACTATATTCATGTCACATAAAGTAGAACTTTAATGATTGATAGAACGGAATTTCCTCTTCGGCATATCCTACTACAGCATGGCCGGTGACGTTGACTGACAGTTTAGACACATTTAAGATGTTCATGCTCCAGCATTTATTGTGTGCAGGTTTTTGGTTGTCACACACGTTACAACGTTGGACTTGTCACGTTGACAGAAACAAAGAGGATATGTATATGATCTTTCACTCACTAGGTCTTTATCCAAGCATTTAATGACTGTAGGTTTTCCTGACTCCTATGTTGGACCTGATATAGTTAACGTGAGAGACAACGGACACTTCATTGGATACTTCCTCAAGAGAAGATAAATAGAAGTGTGTTGACAATTCTGGACACACAAGAAAAAGAAAGAAGAGCTCGATCCTTCATTCAAAAAAAAAGGGAGTCTTGCTCTTAAGCTCTCCACAAAGCATTGTTTTTACCTGTCTTCTAAAGTTTGAGAGCTTGTTTTAGATCTGAGAGAACTTCTTCATGGTGTAATTCTCTTGTCTCTCAGATTCTGCCTCAGATCAAGCATTTGCTATAAGCTTGGTATAGGGGCCATCATCTCTTTACTCTTCTGGAGTGCTCCTCTTCATCTATGAAGAGAGGACCTGCTGTGGAGTGAGTGGTTGCTTCCCTTTTGTAGAAAGAAAGACCTGTTGTAATAGATGGTGTATTGCCTCTTTGTGCAGTGAAGAGAAGGCCAACTGGTGCTAGATGTGTGTCCTTAAGGGGGACTGTACCCTTAGCTAGTGGAATCCCAAGTTATTGCTTGGGAACTGGACATAGGACTCCTTGTGATAGGAGATCTGAACCAGGATAAAATTATGTTGTTCATGTGATTGCTTTTATTCTGTTTCCACTGCTCATTAACTCTAACATTTGAGTTTAGTGTTTCTTGTCAAAGAAATTTTTGTTTAACAGGAAAATTCATAGAAATATTTTTAGCAATCTATTCACCCCCCCCCCTCTGGGCTTGCAACTTGGTCAACAAGTGGTATTAGAGCCAAGTCTCTTCAAGAAGAAGATCTCACGATCTGAAGATCAAAGATAAATGGCAGCCCAAGGATATGCGGAAGGACAATCAGTCAACCGGCCTCCACTGTTCGATGGAGAAGACTACAATTATTGGAAGACAAGAATGGAGTTCTTTCTTCAAGGTCTAGATTATCAGCTATGGACCATCATAGAAGTCGGAGATCTGATAATTATGAATTCCAAAGAAAACTGGACAGATGTTGATAAG
The DNA here is from genome assembly GCA_014218235.1 of Colocasia esculenta. NCBI lineage: Eukaryota > Viridiplantae > Streptophyta > Magnoliopsida > Alismatales > Araceae > Colocasia > Colocasia esculenta. The sequence goes on from CM024754.1 coordinate 118,622,709, forward strand.
AAGCAAATGTCTCAGAACAGCAAGGCAAAGAGCATATTGTGTTGTTCACTAAGCAAGAAGGAATTCAACAGGATATCTACATGCAAATTAGCCAAAGAATTGTGAGACAAGTTAAAACTTACCTATGAAGGAACAGACAAGGTAAGAGAAACCAGAATAGATACACTAGTAACACAGTATGAGAAATTTCAAATGCATTCAGGAGAATCCATCTCTCAAATGTACAATAGATTTATAGATATCACAAATGGCCTGGCTGGGCTAGGTAAAAGGTATGAGATAGGAGATATGGTAAAGAAAATACTTAGATCCTTACCAACTACATAGACCCCCAAGGTTACTGCCATAGAAGAAGCAAATGATCTTAAGGCAGTGCCTCTTGAAAAACTCATTGGGTCTCTAATGGCTCATGAGATAAACATGGAAAGGCTAGGAGAACCCTCTAGGAAGAAAGAGTACAACAATGCCTTGAAGGATGCAGAAAACACATCTGAAGGCGAATTGGAATGTGAAAGAAGTAAAGAGAACAGTGAAGATGAGGAAGCTTTCCTTTCCAGATGACTACAACGAATTCTAGCTAAAAAGAAATATTTGTCCAGAAGAAGGCACTTTAGGAAAGGCAAAGAATTCAAAAGACCTGAAGGCAAAGAATTCAAAAGACCTGAGCCTATCTGTTATGAATGTAAGAAGTTGGACATCTTAAGGCTGAGTGTCCGAAACTTAAGAAGGTAGAGTTTAAGAAGAAGGATAATAGCAAGAAATTTAAGAAATACAAGAAGAAGGCTATGGCTGCTGCATGGAATAATGAAAGTGACACAGGCAGTGAATCAAGCTCCAGTGAAGAAGATGAAGAAGAAAATGCCAACCTAGTATTTATGGCAAATATCGACGATAAGGTAACTTCAGACTCTTCTTTTACTTCTTGTAATGTCTCTGATTCGGATAGTTTAGAAGAAGCATTCAATGAACTATATGGTAAATATAAAGATGTATGTAAACAATTAAAATCAATCAAGAAACATTATGCATGTCTTGAAATAACTAACTCAAATTTAAAATCAGAAACTGAACAATTGGAAAAACAGATTTTAGAACAAAAAATAAGAAATGAGTTGCTATGTGAAGATGTAAAAATTAAGAATGAAAAAATATTAAGTCTGGAAAGCCAGGAAACCATAAGTAAATTTAAGAGTGAAATTAATGTATTAACAAAAGACAACTAGTATTTAACAGCCACAATTGAGAAGTTAACTATGGAAGATATTCATTAATATTAAGAGGGGCAAAAAAATCAGGTAGGAAGAAATATGAAATTGGGTATATTCCACCAAAAAATAAAGAAACAGTTGTATATCCCAAAATATCCACTGCCAAGATTTGTAGCTGAATAGGAACTTGGTTATAAAAAAAAACGAAAAAAATAGTAAGCCAAACAAACATAAATGATATTTTCTGTTGCACTCACTGTAACAAATTGGGTCATAGGAAAAATACCTATACAACTAAACACCTAAAGTGGGTTCCAAAAATGAATTCTATAGAAGCTAACCAATCAGAACCCAAAAAAACTTGGGTACCTAAATTTCATCGATTTATTACAGGGAAGCCTTATAGCATCAAAGTGGTACCTGGACAGCGGGTGCTCAAGGCATATGACTGGAAATTAAAAGTTGTTCTCATTTATCAAAAATGAAGAAGGAATAGTAACATATGGAGACAATGGTAAAGGTATAGTCATTGGTTGGGGAACAATTGGAAGCAAGACAAGACATTGATAGAAGATGTTCTCAGCATCGAAGGTCTCAACCATAACATGATCAGCATCAGTCAGCTATCCAATAAGGGTCATCAATTAAGTTTTCGGAAGCCAAATACCTAATCATCAAGGAAGGAACAACAATCTTTGAAGCCTGCAGAGAAAGAAATCTTTATGTCCTACATCTAGAAGATTTGAAAAGTAAAGATATTTGTCTGGCAGCTAGCAAAGAGAAAAATGTTGAACTATGGCACAGAAGACTAGGACACGCCAGCTTGGATGGAATCAGAAAACTTATCAAATATGACCTAGTGGAAGGTCTACCCAAGATGAATTCAAGATTGGACAATATTTGTGAACCTTGTGTAAAAGGAAAACATGCAAAATCTTCTTTCAAATCCAAGACAATTATCACTACCTCTAGACCATTAGAATTGCTTCATATGGACCTACTTGGACCAATGAGAACTACAAGTTTAGGAGGTAAGAATTTTAGATTTGTTATTGTGGATGATTTCTCTAGATACACATGGGTATTATTTATTGAACACAAAGATGACACCTTTGAAACTTTTGTAAGGTTCAGCAAGCTAGTTCAGAAAGATAAAAAGTAAGCATCATAAGTATTCGATCAGATCATGGAGAAGAATTTCAAAATGATAGGTTTGCAGAATTCTGTGATGATCTAGGGATTGAACACAGCTTCTCAACACCAAGAACACCACAGCAAAATGGAGTAGCTGAGAGAAAGAATAGAACACTATTGGATATGGCAAGAACTATGTTATCTGAATACAACCTTCCAAGATATTTCTGGGCAGAAGCAATTAATAGAGCTTGCTACATAATCAATAGAACTATGATCAGGCCCATACTGAAGAAAACAACATATGAACTATTCAAGTAGAAGAAACCCAAGATCAGCCATCTCAAAATATTTGGATGCTCATACTTCATTTACAACAATGGTAAGTCAAATATTGGTAAGTTGGATCCCAAATCCGATGAAGGTATTTTTATGGGTTACACTTCTAAATCCAAAGGATATAGAGTTTTCAATCAAAGGAGCTTATTGATTGACCAAACTGTACATGTTATTTTTGATGAATCTAACCCTTCTTTGAGAAAGGAAATTGTTAGTGATGATGAAGGTACAAAAAATCTATGCAAGAAACTGAAGGAAGCATCCTTCAAAGATGATGAGGATCCACCCTTGGAAGAACTGTGATAAAAAGATATTGCTCATGATGATCTTCCTAGGGAATGGAGATATAAAAAGGAGCATCCAGAAGAAAACATAATTGGAGATCCATTTGTTGGGGTAAGAAACAGAGGTAATGATATTCCTTGTGATTACCTAGCATTTGTCTCTCAAATAGAGCCGAAGATAGTCAATGAAGCACTAACTGATGAATCTTGGATTCTAGCCATGCAAGATGAACTAAATCAGTTCAAAAGAAATCAGGTATGGTCCCTTGTTCCTAGACCATCGGATCATCCTGTGATTGGCACCAAATGGGTGTTCAGAAACAAATTGGATGAAGCTGATGTTATTACTAGAAATAAGGCTAGACTATTTGCTCAAGGATATTCTCAAGAGGAAGGCATATATTTCGATGTAACCCATGCACCAGTTGCTAGACTTGAGGTTATTCGAATTTTACTTACTTATGCATCTACATTGGATTTAAATTTTTTTCAAATGGATGTAAAATCAGCTTTTCTAAATGGTGTCATAAAGGAGGAAGTCTATGCAGAACAGGCTCTTGGTTTTGATGACCTAGATTATCCTAATTATGTTTTTAAATTACATAAAGCTTTATATGGTTTAAAATAAGCACCTAGAGCTTGGTATGAAAGACTTAGTGCATTTCTATTAAACCATGATTTTAATAGAGGAATAGTAGATAGCACTCTTTTCCTTAAATCTAGTGCCAGAAATATATTAATTGTTCAAATTTATGTAGATGACATTATCTTCGGATCTACTGATGAATCTCTATGCAAGTGTTTTGAAAAGCTAATGCAGGGAGAATTTGAAATGAGCATGATGGGAGAACTCAACTACTTCATTGGACTATAAATCAATCAAAGTAAGGAAGGATCTCACATCAGTCAGATCAAATACACCAAGAAATTACTAAAGAAATTTGGATTTGAAAATGCCAAACCACTGTCTACTCCCATGAGCATATCTACTAAGTTAGATAGTGATCCAGAAGGTAAGAAGGTGGATCAGAAACTTTACAGAGGTATGATTAGTTCTCTACTTTTTCTAACTACAAGTAGACCTGATATTATATTCAGTGTATGCATGTATGCAAGGTATCAATCTGATCCTAAGGAATCACACCTGATCTCAGTAAAAAGAATTTTTAGATATTTAGCTCATACTCATAACTTAGGTCTATGGTATCCTAAAATCTATGAAACAAATTTAATTGGATACTCGGATGTTGACTATGGTAGATGCAAAGTGGATAGAAAAAGGACTAGTGGTTGTTCTCAATTTCTTGCAGGGTGCTTAATATCATGGTCTTCAAAGAAACAAAATTTAGTAGCATTATCTACAGCTGAAGCTGAATATGTAGCCGCCGAGAGCTATTGTATACAACTCCTTTGGATCAAACAACAACTTGAAGATTATGGACTACACATCAAAACTATTCGACTGTTATGTGACAACACCAGTGCTATCAATCTCACCATGAATCCTATACAGCACTCAAGGACAAAGCATATTGAGGTTAGATATTATTTTGTTAGAGATCATGTAGCAAATGGTAATATAAATATTTTCTTTATAGATACTCAAAATCAGTAAGCAGACATCTTTACAAAAGCCTTACCTGAAAAGAGATTTACCTCTCTAAGACGGGAATTAGGCATGTGCAATTTGTAACATATTTATTTGAATATAACTGAAATAAAATAATCCATTTCAGAACTTGTGTTAACTCTCTCTCTCTGTTATTTAAATAATTATTGTACTATCTTCTATTCTTTTCGTCTTTACGCTATCGTCACACCTTTTTGTCATCTTGTGCATTTATTGCTCTGCCCTTTTTTTACTTTATCCCTCTTTATTTCAGAGGCAACTGATCCCTTACCGATTATCTCTCTCTCTTTGGGCCTTCTTGACTCTGAGGTCTGCAAAACCCTCCATCGACTTCTAAATCCTTCTCCCCATTCTCGAAAGATTTGATTCTTCCTGCTAAATTTCTTGAGGGTTTTTACTCCTCTTCCTTCCACAATCCTTCAAAGTTTTCCCTTGTAATTTTCCATGGCCGGTTCAGGAAGTTCCAACAGTTTGGGAGGTTACAATTTGCTTACCTCATGGCAGAACAGCTCGAAAGATTTCAGGCAGTGATGATCAAGATTTTTGGAATAAGGAAGTTGATTTGGTAGATTTGGAGAAGCATGGGATGGTTAGTGTGATTGAAGCTCGATAGAGGATGAAGTGGTTAGAGATATGTACTATTTCTGAACCCAGCTATCCGCACCTGGCAAAGGCGTTCTATACCTGCCTTCAGTCTGAAGATGAAGGAACTCTCACCTCTTTTGTCAAAGGTAAGGTCATTCATATCACTCCTGATCTGTTGGAGAATTTATTTGGTGTTTCTAAAGAAGGTCACAGCTCGATCAACTCAATAGACATTCATGCCAAAGGCCTTGGGATTATTGGAACAGAGTATAATCTCAGAGAAGGAAAAATAGACATAAATCAATTTAATACTCTCAATAGGCTACTGCGCTTTATAGTTTGCCAAATTGTAGTACCTCACAGTGAAACTTTTTCTCAATGCTCGAAAGGAGATACTGATATAATGTTTTGGACTGTACAAAATCAGAATGTAAATATGACACAAATTATGTTTGAAAATATGAAGTCTGCAAATGAACTTATTTGGGATAAGAAGAACAAGTTGGCAATATCCCTCCCTTATGCTCATCTACTAACCAAAATTTTCCAACATTTTGAAGTTGATCTGGAAGGGGAACTTTTGGAGAAATGGGGTAGCCCATCCAAACCATGAACTTAAAGAAAAGTGGTTTTTCTCTGTCAGCAAATGTTTGGTCAAAAAATTCCATAGCTAAAGGAGAAGCCATCATAGGAGATATCTCTACCATTGATGCTCCATCTGTTCAAGAAGCTGAGACTGTAGAAAAGGATGATGAACTTGTTGCATCCACATTGTCTGAATGGAGAATTGAAGATATTGCTCTTGAACACATTGAGCCCTTTGGGCAATCAGCTGAAAGTGTTGTACCTGTACCAACATTTGAAACTCCTGTTGTACACGAAACTTTTGTCAGTCCTATTGAAGAAGTTGCTCATACTAAGAGGGAGTTTGTAGAAATCCCTGTTGAGAAATCACTTAGTGCTCCAGTTGAAGAAACTCATGTTGAAGAAGAGCATGAAGAAGTTCTTCCAGATGGTATGCCTCAAGGCCGATCAGAAGAAGTTCCTATGGAAGATGCTCCAGCATAGGGGGAGCCTGCTGCTGCTATCTTTAAAGATCCCTTTCAAGAAGGTATAGTGGAAGATGCTTCTGATGATGATGATGATAATGCTCACTAACTAACAGATTTTGCAGCCATGCATGATGAGCCAGCTGTTGGTGCTGTAGGAAAAGAAAAGGTTGTAACTAGAAGTATTCCTAGGCTCACTAGAAGGGGTCATAATAAATCCAAAAAAATGAAGATATGTGTTCATCTGGACCATGTTGTTGTTCGGTTGAATGCTCATGGAGAACTATTTTGTTCACTTCAGGCAGATTTGGCATATGTTGTTCACAGTCAAAGCTCTCAAGCCAAAGCTATATGTGAAGTAAGATCTGAGCTCCAAGTTATGAAAAATGATTTAGGCAGCTTAAAGAGCATGGTGACTGATCTCACACAATTTGTGAGACATCACTTAATTTCTTCTACTTATGCAGCACCCCCTTCAGCTCAAGCCACTCCAGTTCCTATATCTGAACCATAGCCATCAAGGTCAGTTATATCAAAACCTCTAGTTTCTGCTAGGCCATCAGGGCCTTCTAAACAGTCAGACCAAGCAAATCAGACTGTGCAGGCAGAATCAGTTCTAGGGTCATCAGGGCCATCTATATCTAAACCACGGCCATCAGGGCCTTCTATACAGTCAGAACAGGTAGCTCAGTCAGTACCATAAGAACCTATTGTAGGGCCATCAGGGCCATCCATTCTTGCAGAAGAGGTAACAGGGCCACCCGGGCCATGTGAGCAAGTAGAGGCAGTCTTTGGGCGAACTGGGCCATCTGTGCATATGGAAGACTTCGGGCCATCTAGGTCGTCAACCTCAGTTGATCCTCCTCCAGTCTTGCAAACTCCTGCCCCTTCCTCACCTGTTGTTCCTTTCACTGCTCCACTGGCTCTTAAACCCTCCAAGAAACCTCTTCTCAAACACATCTCCTCTCCTACTCCCTTCTTTGATGAACCCTCATCATCATCTACTCCTTCTTCCTCTATTCCACCTCCTTCTTCTCAGGCACCTCCAGCTTCTACCTCTGGTCCCTCCTCAGCAAGACCATCTACTCAACACCCTCTATCTTCTTTCTCCTCTCTCCATCCTCCTACTCCACCATCCTTCATCACTCTCATTCATGAGGGTGCTCGCTCCACTGGTCTTTCTATCACCAACATTAAGGATGAATTTGAAGAGGCCATTCTCAAAATAGTTTTATCTGTTTCCTCTCATCTCCACAGGAATGACTCTCAACCCTCTTCCAGTCCTACTTCTAAGAAGAGAAAACTTTCCAAAGAACTTGTTCCCTACAGCTCTTCAGCCCTATTTCCCCCTTTGTGGTACTCTCTTTCAGTAGTCTACAGAAGAAAATCCATATACACTGAATACCTTAAAAAATATACTTTTGCTGCAATTTTTGGCCTCCCTTATCTCAATCTATCAGAATATCTCACTCTTATCCTATTGTATTTATTGTGCCCAAATCTTAACACAATAAGATCCTTTCTTCGGCTGAGTCCAAGATTGAGGAACAGTGAGCCAGATCCTATAAGCCCTTGACAAAAAGTTTGAGATTGCAAGGGATCGCAGATACCCTCCATCCGATCATCCTTTTTCCCTTTCAGAATGGTTTTTGAGTCAGCACACCTCCTCTTGGGGTCCTTTCATTTAGAAGAAAATCAAATTGATAAGGCAATTACATATGTACAATGACTACTGCCATGTAAATGGTCTTCTTGAAGTCCAGCTTGCCCAATTCCGATTTGCAGTCAATGATCTATGGACTCAGCACCCGGACAATACAACTCTTCAGGTTGATTTTGTCTTTCTGAAGATGCCAGATTTCAAGCTGCTCCCTTATTTACATTTTCTGCTCATGGACTCTGATGTTGGTCCAATTATTTTGAGAGGTTTACCAGACTTAAAGCCCAAATCCATGTTCAAAAAGGGGCCTCTTTAGCTTTCCATCATTTTCTGTTCGGAGAATATCATAGAGGGTTCATAAAATCTTCAGTCTTAGCCCCTCTGCTGGCAGAATCTAAAAGGTGCTTCCCATATGACTGGAGTAAAATTTATCATCAGGCTGCTCTCCAGTTGGATCAACTTAATGCTTCTCAATTCCAGTCTAATCAGCCAACCTTAACTTCTGAGACATTCATGGATCTCAACTCTATCAATTTGGTGACAGATCCTTACTCCATCTAGGTCGAAAGATACAAAGTGTTTGTTGCTATGAGGTAGGAATTGCCAGCTCACAATATTCATTATCCTATCTCTATAGACAAGTTTCTACAGCATGCCAGTTTTGGTACACCCTGCTCTTACAGACTGTCCCTCAGTGCTCCAGAGTATGATAAATTTATTGTGGATCAGAGGCAGCTTCACATTCAACGACTCAGTGTAGAGATGGGGCCTTCCTATAACATTAGCTGTGGAGTATTTAAGAATCTTTTTGAAGAGCAGGAAGTCAAAACTTGGCCAATTATCTCACGGCTTGCTTCTCTTCTGTCTCATGCCTTCTACATCTCAGACCCTCACTAATTAATACCATCTTGCTCTTTTGTCTCCCATTTCTCTTTCTCTCTCTTATTAATACCATCTTATTCCCTTCATTTCTTTTCACTTACTAACAAAAAGGGGGAGAAAACACTCTGAAATACATACTTTAGAAGTTTTTGGCAAATTTATTTTAGTTCTTTCGTATACATACTTTTACTGTTTTGTCATCACCAAAAAAGGGGAGATTGATGATCAGCCATCTCCATATATATATATTTATATTATAATATTTTTGGTGATCAACAAAACCTTGGAAATTGTTGACTAAGACTATTTTCTGAAGCTTGTCAACAGTATCAAATAAAACAAATTCAGTAAGTTATTTACACTCATTTTTATTAGAAGTCAATTGCATATGATTTGTCTAAGTTTACATCGACTACTGTTGTAAGCTCACAACAATTACGATTTTGATATCACATCGATTCTGTTAAACATTGATTTCACTTAAACAACGACTATGTTTTAAACATCGATTACGGAGTCAACATCAATTTCATTTACACATCGACTTCACTTAAACATCGATTAGTTCAACACCGATTTCATTATAACATCAATTTCACATGAACATCGATTACAATTCAACATCGATTACAGTTCAAAATTGATTTCATTTCAACATCGATTTCACTTAAACATCGATTATAGTTCAACATCGATTTCATTTAAACATCGATTCACTTGGAACATCAATTTCACTTAAACATCGATTACAGATCAACATCGATTTCATTTTAAACATCGATTACAGTTCAACATCGATTTCATTTCAACATCGATTTCACTTAAACATCGATTACAGTTCAACATCGATTTCATTTAAACATCGATTATAGCTAAACATCGAATTTGCTCCAACATCAATGACATTTCTACATAGATTACGTTTACATCAATTCCATTCTAACAACGATTACACTCACATCGACTTCACTTGAACATCAGTTGTGTTTGGACATCGACTGTCATTATACATAGACTGTCTCTAAATGTCAGCTTTTCTTCAACAATGATTATGTTTTGGACAGTTTATGGATAATATTGATAATAATTTTTATAACCATTCTAGATAATCTTGATCATATTTGAACTTCAATGATTGACATAACGGAATTTCCTCTTTAGTATATTCTCCTACAACATGGCCAGTGATGTTGACTGACAGTTTAGACATTTAAGATGTCCACGCTACAACATTTATTGTGTGCAGGTTTTCAGTAGTCACACACGTTACAATGTTGGACTTGTCACGTTGACAGAATCAAAGAGGATATGTAGATGATCTTTCTCTTACTGGGTCTCTATCCAAGAATTTAATGACTGCAGGTTTTCCTGATTCCTACGTTAGACCTGATACAATTAACGTGTTTCAAGATGAGAGACAACGGTCACTTCAACGAATACTTCCTGAAGAGAAGATAAATAGAAGTGTGTTGACAATTCTTGACACATAAGAAAAAGAAAGAAGAGCTCGATCGTTCATTCAAAAAAAAAGGGAGTCCTACTCTTAAGCTCTCCACAAAGTATTGTTCTTACCTATCTTATAGAGTTTGAGAGCTTGTTTTAGATCTGAGAGAACTTCTTCATGGTGTAATTCTCTTGTATCTCAAATTCCGTCTCAAATCAAGCATTGCTATAAGCTTGGTCTAGGGGCCATCATCTCTTTACTCTCTTGGAGTGATCCTCTTCATCTATGAAGAGAGGACCTACTAAGGAGTGGGTGGTTGCTTCCCTTTTGTAGAAAGAAAGACCTGTTGTAACAGGTGGTGTATTGCCTCTTTGTGTAGTGAAGAGAAGGCCAGCTGGTGCTGGATGTGTAAGTGTCCTTAAGGGGGATTGTACCCTTAGCTAGTGGAATCCGAAGTTATTACTTGGGGACTGGACGTAGGACTCCTTGTGATAGGAAATCTGAACCAGGATACATTTCTGTTGTTCATGAGATTTCTTTTATTCTATTTCCACTACTTATTAACTCTAACATTTGAGTTTAGTGTTTCTTGTCAAAGAAATTTTTGTTTAACATAAAAATTCATAGAAATATTTTTAGCAATCCATTCCCCCCCTTTGGGCTTGCAACATGGTCAACAATGTCATGAGCGGTGGATGGTTGAGCATACAGGGAGGAGGCATGGGATCCCGGCCTGATGCGTGGATCGAACTGCTATGGTGAATAGCAAGGGAGATAGGGGGGAGACTGTGGCCTCTACTCACATGGACGATAGTGCTCAGATTCAAAAGGAGTGAATCGAATGGCCCTTGGCCGGATAGGAGTGTTGTCAGTTTGTCCTGTGACGACACGGGGGTCATAAGTGGGTGCCATGGGGTGACAAGCGCCCGCTCTGGGAGAGGGTGATTAGACGATCTTTCCTTTGAGAGCCGTCATGAGATTTTGGATTTGTGATTGATCAAGCTGAGGAATTAAGCGCATGAGTTGAGCACCTTAATCATCTGCCTGAGGGGGATGTACAGACTGAGAATGGCCATCATCGTCGGGATGGTGGCTCTCACTAGCATGGATTGTAGCGACCCAAGGCTGAGCTGGCCCCAAAAAGAGATCATGAGGAAGAGACTCCTCATAGTGTTGGGAGGTATAGAAGGTAGTATCTTGATTCTCATCACTATAGACTGGGTTCAAAAAAGGACTCCATATTTGGAAAGTGAGGGCATTTGACACACCAAAATAAGGGACGCTTGGCCAGACTTAAGACACAATATTTCCTAAACAACACCTAATTTCCTAAACAAGTAATCCTATTCAAACAAAAGAAAGAGAAAATGTCTCACCCAAAGTAAGTAATTAACAATGATGATTGTTTCTTTTATCTGATTCAAGTTTGCCTTTTAATGGATTGACTATTTTAGCTCCCTCAAGATGGGTTTCCTAAAGGGAGAAGGCTTCCAACTTCGGGTTTGACTAGGATTTTCACTGACTCACCAATGTATGAACCCAAACTCTAAGGTGGCAATAGGTACAATCAGCTCAGCGGCCATGTGGGAATCCATGGTTAGTGGGGACTTACGGAGGCCCTCAAACAAGTGCTCTAGTCGGACACAAGGAATATGTGGCCGAGAGAGCTAGCATCGCCGAGGAGGACAACCTAAACTACAGTATGGAGATATGTATGCCCCTATGTGCACTGGAGTGCAAGGAAAGTCTAACTTGAAACTAAAAAACAGAAACCAGACCGACTTGCTCTTAGAAGCAACAGGCGACGATCAACCTATCACCACCTAGATAGTGACAGGGAGCACGTCGCGTTCCTCTATGCAGTGAATAGAGATCAAGTAAGACCTGGTTATGCAAGGAAAATCAAACAACCCTATAGCAATGAAGACTGACAAACTCTGAGAGGCATGGATCATGCACAAAATAAGTCAAAATATGGATGAAGTGCATAAAACAAACCCAGAAAAATTAGAATAGAAAGAATCAGCAGAACTCACCAGCTCGCGGCGACCTCCCTGTCGCCTTCCTTATCGCGACGCTCCTCACGTCGCATTCTTGTCCAGTGCAGCGACTCAAAGCAACAGTGAAATAAAATGGAAAAACATGGAATCTAAATGAAAACCACACACACGAAGGACTGAATATGGTAGGGGAAGATAGAAACAAGCATGATAGAACTAGAAGTCCCATCGTGATCACCAAAAGGTGTAATCACGGGAATTTATCCCAAAATAAAGATGAATAAAATTAAGGAAAATGATCGTGATCGCCACCAAAGTGGTTGCAAAGATGATTAAATGAATAACAGATGCTAACTACCTTGGAAATAGGGAAAAGAGTGCAAAAGAAACCTGGTTCACTGAACGCGACAAGGAGCCTGTCGCTTTCTGAAGAACGCGACCAGATGGGCGTCTCCTTCTGCAACAGAAGAGGGAGACTTTTGTTCTTGTTCTTCCTGCTCCTCAGTCAGCAAAGGAACAAGAGCCTCGTGCTTGTTTTGTCTTTTCCTAATCTACCAAGAACATCAAAACAAGAGAAAACCCATTAGAAACTTGTTTTGTGGAGTATCAATCCCAAAATATATGAAGAACATAACAATATGGAGGGAACTCACGTGGGGGTGGTGTTTTAACCCTTTTAGATGTTTAAAATAGGTGTGTGGAATGTGATCTAATGAGAAACTACGAAAAGAAAAATCTAAACATGCATGTATGAAGAAAATTGACAGAATAGCATGGAAAGCATGAGAGGGAAAGAATATAGGGGAGAAACACCCTGGTGGGCACTTCCTGGCCGTCTAGAGGCTGAGGTGTCTTCTAGAGGCTCGTAGCTCTCTGGTTGAGGAAGCAGCAGACGCCAAGAGTCCTCAAAACCGTGCCCTATAGACACTTTTATAGGCCATTATTCTTGAACGGGATGGGAAGGGAATAATGAGCTGGAATCTACATTTAGGCAATTGTAGTGGTGCAAGGAGAGTTAGAACGTGGCAAGGAGGTTCTGAGGAAGGTTTCCTCCAAGGTTTGCAAGATTTGAAAACCTCTAGACTCATCAAAAGATGGATTATTCATGAATAGCAAGGTCGGAGTGTGAATAGGAAAGCCACGTTGCATGTGCATGGGAAGAAAACAAGAACGCGACGTCCTATCTATCGCCACCATATAGCGATGCCTCGATACGTTGCCTTCCTTAGAAGGAAGTCTTGAAGCATTTTCTGGCAATTTTTCAAGGAATTAAAAGGCCAAATGAGAACACGACGTATCGGGTTGTCGCCTTATTGAAATGATCGATTATTTCCTGAAAGGCAATCGATGGAGGCATGAACACGACAGGTAAGGCGTTGCCTTATGAATCTGAACGTGTGACAAGGTTGTCATCGCCTTCAAGATCTTTCAACATGTGACTTATTCAAAGTGTCATTTTTCCGTACATGAGTATCGGATTGCCACACGGTTTGCGGTGTTGGGTTTCCTACTCAGAGAGCTACAAAATGATGATAAGGACTGATTGATTTGACTAGAAAGAGCCACCATAGTGATGAACTAATAGAGACGTACCATGATCGGATAAAGCTAGCTTGGAGATGATGAGCCAACGTGGGGCGTCAATGATGTGACAAGGAATTTGACTCAGCTTATGGGTCAAAAATGGGTGTCTACACTCTCCTCAAGAGAAAATTGGACAAAGAATGACAAGAAGATGATGCCTTATAACAACAAAGTGAAAAATATTCTATGTTATGCCTTGTTCTGGAAAGAGTTCAATCGGATCTTAGCTTGCAAATCAGTTAAGGAGATGGGGGATAAACTGAAGCTCACTTAAGAAGGAACAGACAAAGTGAAAGAAACCAGAATTGATATCCTGGTTACTCAATATGAAAAGTTTCAAATGCTGTCAGCTGAGACCATTACACAATTGTATAGTAGATTCTAGGGTGTAGTGATCATTCGAATCGAGGATTAGTGGTTATGGTAGCCAGTGTGTGGCCTATGGTTTGTGTTTCAGGTGTTTACACAGGTTGTGGGGCTTCGTGGGCTGAGAGATTGGGCTCAGAGCAACCACATGTTCTCTACCTATGAATGCGATAGAACTAGGCATCGCGTTCTTGGTACTGTCGTTTGAGGGTCTTCGTCTGCATGTCTCTCTCATGGCGCACACTGGGCAGCTTGCTGGCGTCAGCGATGAGAAGTCGACGGCCTAAACTGTCACGTTCTAGTCGTGACGGCAGGGTGTGTCACATTCTTAACCCTGAAGGGTTATTAACCTAGGTCGGCCAAACAGATCTGAACAAGCTCTGCTCGGCCAGGAGGGGATTCTTGCAGCCGGTTCTTGGGTGATTCGAGGTTGTGGTGCTATTTTTGGCGTGCTCTCTCCGCGAGGATGTGGTACGGAGCAGGGGAAATGTCGGGTTTTCATCGTTCTTCGCATTCCTCACGAAGGTAGGAAGATTTCACCCTATTTCTTGTTGTGAATGATTCATGAAGCAAGTTTAAACCATGTAATGAGTTATAGACGGTAGATACCATAATAGAGCACAATTTAGAATGTTTATAACTGCTTTATTTACATGGTTTGCATGGGGATTCTGAATATGGAATCCCGGTCTTAGGGTTATGTCTGTAAAGGCAACGGACTTGGGTGTCGCGTTCAGAACGCGACAGCCCGACCCGTCACGTTCTGCTTTAGAATGCACCGTATTGAGGCGTCACATTCTGAAGGCGATATAAGCCCCCGTCGCGTTCAGGCTTCTGATGACTAAGGGTTCATGCATGGTTACGTGAATATCACTTGGTCTATTTTATTATCCATAGCAAAGGTAGGCGGTGCATTGGTACTTGTTGAGATTGAGGATAGTAGTGTTCATGTGGTTTGTGCGTGTGTGGCGACTAGTTCGACGCCTATCGTGGTTACCTCTCCAGTCGGGTATCCCAGGTTTTGTGTGAGCCAAGCACATTAGTGCTCGGGATTTATCCCGGTACTTGTGTACCATCGAGGTCTGTGTCATCTTCCTGGACACCCTCACTCTTGTGTAGAGTTGTACGTCCGACTGAGGGAAAGATGGCAGTGGGACAGCGACTTGTGTGAGTTTGTGTTTGTCACTCGTAGTGCACTCGTGGTTGGGGGTTACAGACACCAGTAGACATAGTGGGCCCTAGCTAGTCATATTTTCTAGTGCCTCGCTTAAGGGTGCTAAGGCCGGAGTCCCTAAAAGTGCCAGGCATGGGCTTGCAGTCATGTGGTCTGCAGGTCTGGTGTTGGTTGGTCTCCACAGTTTCTTGGCTTGTTCTAGTAGAGCGACAGCTGGACCTTTTGTTCATGGCTGCGAGACTGAGAGGTAGTCCTGTGTGGTTTGTCCAGGTTAGTTGCTGGTGTCGCGAACCAGTCTTCGTGACCCAAGTGTGGCGTTTTCTACTCTAGCTCGTACACTTGGGTGAGGTTTGTCATTTATTTATTAAAGGTTGATTTCAGTTAATAGCTAGTGATAATTGTTATTTACAGCTTTAATACCATGCTTAAATAGTTCTATAAATTGCCAAGTGTAGCTTCTTGTTACTGCACTTTGTGAGTTTGGTTTTGTACAGCTTTTAGGGGAGTTTCCCTACTGAGCCAATGACTTGCAAGGCTCACCCCTACCCCTTTCAGGTGAGGGGGAGCAGGAGGTTTCTCGTCCTTCGTCTAGTTCAGAGCCGCACTGTAGCGGAGTTGGGTCTGCACCACCAGCAGTGTAATCTTTTCTTTCTGTTCACCTCGGGGTATGCCTCAGGTTGCTGTACTCTGTGCTTGACTCTAGTTGAGAGCTAGCTATGTATATTTCATGTAAATATTTGTAAGATGTGGCATCTTATATATATTTGAGTTTTTTCCTTTATATTTCTACGAATATGTGAATGATATCCCTTGCGAGGCTATGGCTTGTTCGCGGGAGGCGGAGTCGGGTCAAGCTCGTTATTAGGTTAACGGGTTTGAACGGTGAGGATCGCTACAGTTGGTATCAGAGCAAGGTCCGTGTGAATATAAAGGAATCATAAATTTACATAGCCTGGTCTCTACTTTAGTCCACTGCTGGTAGTTGACCCTAGTTTTTGTATTGATTCGTTTGCATGTTATGAGGTTGGAATGATGTATGTGCAGGATAAAAAATGGCAGATAGTAAAGATTGGGGAGGTGGTGGAGATGTGGCAGAAGTGACTTTGCACCAGATGATTGAGAGGCTATGGGAAAGCATTATAGAGATCCGTACTAGACTGGATCAGTAGGCACCGATACAGCCAGGAGAAGAGGCACCGCAGTTTGTGCAGGAGGCAGTACAAGTGGCACCACCACTGGGAGTAGAGGTGCCGCTTGTTGTACCTATACTTCCAGCAGTACCAGCAAGGCTAGCCAGTGTGGAGGAGTCTACGACACTTGTGGAGAGGTTTTTGCGGTTGCAGCCACCTATTTACTCTGAAGGCCCGAATCTAGATACAGCAGAGCACTAGGTGCATGAAATAGAGAGGGTTTTTGTTACTATGAGGTGTCCGCAGGCTGACAGGGTGATATTAGCTACTTACTAGTTATGGGGATTTGCACAGGAGGGGTGGAGATTGAAGATGCAGACTGTGTTTGCTGAAAAAATAGAGGACACCATTACCTGGCCAGAGTTTTTGGGACTATTCAATGACACATTCATTGCAGTTCAGATACAATAAGCTAAGAGGGAGCAGTTCCGGACACTGCAGCAGGGGAATTTATCAGTATTAGAATATCATATGAGGTTTATGGCGTTGAGTAGATATGCTCCATATGTGGTTACAAATAATGCTATGATGGTGGAGTACTTTATTCAAGGACTGCGAGTAGAGCTACAGAATGCAGTGATTCCCCTTATGTGCCGAACAGTGGAGGAAGCAGCGCAGAGGGTAGCAATTTTGGAGAGGACTGCGCAGGCTAGACAGTCAAGAGGCACAGGTAGTTTTCGACTTCTGCAACAATCCACAAGTATTAGCAAGGGTAAGGCACCCTCGGGAGCATCGTCATCATCATCTGAATTTGCCAAGTGGGATAACAAATTGAAGAAAATATTTAGAGGAGGACGAGGTGGAGGTAGGCAGTAGAGCTTCTAGCTGGGTTTCCAGTAGGGCCGAGGTTTTAGGCCAGCTCTAGAGGAGTCACAATAGAGCACAGTAGGGAAGCCCACAGCTTTCCTAGGTTTTAGGTATTATAATTGTGGGCAGCCAGGGCATTTAGCTAGAAATTGTCTGCATCCCTGGGAATACAGTTATGGCAGAGGGGCACAGCAGCAGCAACAACAACCATTCCAGCAGCCAGAAGTAGAACGAGGTAGAGGTGCACCTTTCCAGAGAGGACGGGGTCGGGTCATGGCAGTTACTAGAGCACAGGCGGAGGCATCCAACCTGATTGAAGGTATATTACCTCTCTTTGAATTTTCTGCTAGACTGTTGATTGATCCAGGTGCATCGCATTCGTTTATTTCCGAGGATTTCATGGATGGTATGGTTCATCCCTTAGAAGAGAGGCAGTGTGAATTGATTGTGGAAGTTCCTTCTGGTGGTTTCATGCTTACCTCTTGTTAGTTAGATGAAGTTCCAATAGTGATACAAGGAAATCAGTTGCCAGCTAGGTTGTATGCACTACAGTTGAAAGAGTATCATGTGATTTTGGGAATGAATTGGCTAGAGGCCTATAGAGCAGTGGTGGACTGTAGAAAGAAGAGAGTCAGATCTTGTCGACCTAGTGGAGCTATGTTTGAGTTTCAAGGTATGTCGTTCTACACTCCTAAGTTTATTATTTTTGCACTTAGGGTTAGAAGGTTGATTAATGCGAGGTGTGTAGGATATCTTACTTCAGTCAGTTTAGTTGAGTCAAGTAAGTCTATAGAGATGGTACCCGTTGTGACGACCCTCATTATACCGGTATAGTAATACCAACCCACGTCGGCATAGTGAACGATGTCACAGTGGGACATTTACCCAACACTTACATACGATTAAGATATACATAAATATAAATACAGAGTAGCGGAAGTAAAAAAACCATGTCTTTCATTCATCTCATCATCCACATTTAACATACATCATTCATGTACCAATTTAAAGATCTAAAGTCCACATAATCCACATAAAAGAAGTGCTAAAATAAAATACATAGTTTGCCCATGATTACATGATAATCTAATACACTGCCTTACAATACATACTATGAAATCACAAAATGTCACAAGTGAACTCCAAAGAGCTAGTCTCCACGCTCGGAGTCGCTCTCCACTGCCTCCTCTAACGGTGTAGTGTCACCAACTAAACCTGTACGCCGAAGCAAGTAATGAGTCTAAAAGACTCAGCAAATAACACCACACATATCATACATGCATATATCATAGCAGGTTTTCATCCCAAGTCACAAGACAAAACATGTAGCATGCTTGACATCAATAAGAGACAACCTATCATGGTAATTCTACCAAATTAAACACATGGTTCATGATTTCAGATTTTCCAAAATAAAACATCTTATCACATGCTTTCTACTTATTCAATCACATAAAGGTTTTACCTCCAATTAAGAAAACATGAGAGCAACCAACATGGTGTGCTTACATACATGAAAGGAGACCTTCCTATCATGATTTCTACACATTCTTGCACATGCACATTGTCGTTTTATACACTTTTAGCTTGCTGTTTTGACATGAATTAGAAACTCACAACCAATCACATGAGAGCTACAATCTGATTAACTATGTCATGGTGGCGCTTAAACATGGAAACGTTTACACATAAGCAAGAAATGCTACTAGCATGGGTTCTACGCATTTGTACACATGTAAAACATTTTCATAACTACAATTAGGTTGCTGTTATGACACGAGTTTAACATTAACATATCATGGATCACCATTTCATCATCTAACACATTAGTTTCACATGTTTGCACAATTTCCTCATTCACATAGATCACTTTTTACACATTGCACATTTACACATGTTCACTTTACACGACTTACACATGTACACATTCACATTTTTTTTCCACACTTTAGTGCTGTGATACATAGTCCAAACCACCATTAGAAGGAAACATACACATCACATACACATAGACACCACCTAGGCAATACAGTGACGACTCTTGGACTGCGCAGACCGGGAGAACAAGTCTCCACCCTAACCAGTGGTACTTGTCCACCTCCAGGATTTCATCCTAATGCCCTTAGGATCTTAACACATTGAACCTTCCCATGGGGACTTTTCCATGGTACGGTTCCACGGCCCTCTATGGAAGCAGTATCACACTTGGCACAGTCTTACACATTACACATACCGATTTTAGTACACATTTACACAAGACATCCTCTTACCTTTTCATTCTCTCTCTCACACACATGGCTCTGTTTTTCCTATCATGATGCTACTGATAACAGGGATTAACATTCACTAACTTGCATTAATCAGGTTGGAAAACACATCATTAAGTCATATTCATGATAACATGCATTTATCACATTTTTCACATGAAATTTTCATAACACACTTTGCAGTCATCAGAATAGCATGAAAATTTAACCACATACTCATTCAGGTTTAAAATCTTACATGAAATTTTCCAGATTTTTCAGAGTTAACATATATTTTCAGAAATTGAAACATTCAGCCTCATATTATCCATAATTCAATTCCACACCGAACACAATATGAATAGCAGATTCAACAGACCTCAACCCTGAACCCAACATATACCTTATCACAGGAATTTCCCCCGGATTTATTACACAACACACAATTTACTAGAAATTTCACAACCCTACATATGTTTTCTATTTTCAGAACAGAAATTTACAGAAAATCATACGAGCATGGAGAAATTTCAGAAATTGCAGGGCACAGACTGACCCTACACACATAGTTCATAAAATTTAGGGCACCCAAATTCCTCACGAGTTGCACAAGAAGAAACTAACATGATCTAGGATTTTTATCATACATGCATTTTTCATAAATGACACCCTTCATACCAATTTCAGAAATTAAGGACCTCACAACACATACCACCATTCATAATACATATCATAGTACGGTTACCATATATCCTCATGCGAGAACCTCGAAAAATTATCATATAGAAGGAGAGAACAGCTCACTGTTCTGTCCTGACGATCTTAACGGCATAGTCTGCTATAATGGAGCTTAACGCAACATCATTGGCCGTTAATGAAGATCTTGACGGCAAGGATCTTGCCGTCAAGTTCAGGTCTGTGCAGAAATACAGACCGAGCTCCAAATACAAGAAGAATGGGGGATCCAGGACTCGATTTAAAATCTGTAAAATATAACAAAACCCTACTAGACATCTACATGGACGAAATGTGAGGGTTACTTGCCTTTAAACAAGTCTCCAAATGGATTAAGATGGGGGAAGCTCTCCTTGGGCAGTCCCAAGAAGCCTCCACAAATGCTCTCCTCCGGGTTCTAGGTTGGTGTAGAAGCTAAACCGCGGTTGGGGAAGTCTTCCCCGATGTTCCAGCTACCCTCCTGATGCAGTAGGTCGCCGGATGAAGCCTTGAATCGCCGGATTGAAGCCTCCAAAGTTCTTTATGCAGTTCCGAGCTAGGGTTTCTTCTATCTCTTGAAAGAGGTCAAGAGGGGTTGTCTGGTGTAGAAGGGGTGTGGTTTATAGCAGAGGGGTTTGGGGAACCCCGGAGAGGTGATGTGAAGCCTGCTAGCCATGGGGACATCTCCCCAATGGCTGGGCTTGCTTGCCCCCAGAGTTTCGGGGTCTGCAACGCATGCAGGTCAGAGATCTTAACGTCCACATCCATGGACGTTGGCTTAAGTATTGCGTCCATCGAGGTGGATGCTGACTCAGCATGGACATCTCCATGTGGACGCCAATTGGGTCCTTCGGCCAGAACTCAAAACATGCAGAAACCATGCTTAACTTATACCTATGTACATGCCATACATATGTATTATTATGTACACACTACCACCATGCAATTCATACATTATTTACAACTAATTATACACATGCACACATAAGTATAACTAGTTAATACATACGTAGATATGTACATCTATGCATACACAAACATGAATTATTTACACGAAATAAAATAATGCAACAAAATTCGAGGGCCTTACACCCTCTCCCCCTTAAAGAAACTTCGTCCTCGAAGTTTAAACAAAACTACTCAAACAAACGGGGATACTTCTTCTTCATCGCATCCTAAAGCTCCCAAGTTGCCTCCTCTCGCGAGAACTTCCGCCATAGAACTTTCACCGACGCAATACCCTTGTTCCGGAAATGCTGAACCTTCCGGTCAAGAATAGCTACTGGTTGCTCCACATACGACAAATCTGGCTGAATCTTCACTGGCTCATGACTGATCACATGAGATGGATCTCGACATACTTCCTGAGCATAGAAACGTGGAATACAGGATGAACACTAGCTAAAGCTGGGGGTAAAGCTAGCTCATATGCCATGCTGCCCAATCGTCTGAGAATCTCATACGGGCCAATGAATCTAGGGCTCAACTTACTATGCCTGCCAAATCTGACGACACCACGAGTAGGTGATATCTTCAAGAAGACATGTTCACCCACCTCGAACTCTAAATCCTTCCTTCTGTTGTCGGCGTAGCTCTTCTGCCTATCCTGCGCCGCAACAAGCCTCTTCCTGATAAGCTGGACTTTATCGAAGTCTCCTGAACTAACTCCGGACCGATCAGCGCTGCCTATCACCGGTCTCCTCCCAACATAAAGGAGATCTGCAAGGCCTACCATACAACGCCTCAAATGGAGCCATACCAATACTCGCATGAAAGCTGTTGTTGTATGCGAACTCCACTAGAGGTAATGACGCTCCCAATCATCCTTCCAATCCAGTACACATGCTCTCAACATATCCTCGAGCGTCTGGATAGTCCTCTCAGACTGTCCATCAGTCTGGGGATGAAACGCCGAACTGAGCTTCAGCTCCGAACCTAACGCATGCTGAAGACCCTTCCACAACCTCGAAGTAAATCTCAGATCTCGATCCGAAATGATCGACTTCGGCACACCATGCAATCTAACCACACTACTAACATACAATCTAGCTAAGCTCTCAACCGACTGCTTCTTCTTCATAGGTAAGAAATGCGCAGTCTTCGAGAATCTATCTACAACTACCCAAATCGAGTCATTGCCCCTTCTAGATCGAGGCAAACCCGAAACAAGTCCATAGTGACAGCTTCCCACTTCCACACTGGGATCTCCATCCTTTGCATAAGGCCGGATGGTCGCTGTCGCTCGGCCTTCACTTGCTGGCATACTAAACACTGGGACACATAATCCGCTACATCCCTCTTCATGCCAGACCACCAAAAGGACCTTTTCAAATCCTGGTACATTTTCGTGTTACCCGGATGAATAGAGAATCTCGACCTGTGAGCCTCCGCTAACACATGCTCACGGACATCTACCAAATCAGGGACACAAACACGGTGATGGAATTTAATCACACCGTCCTCATCACGAGCAATGCCTGCCTTGCCCACTAACTCTAAGAGTCTAGGGTCGGCTTTCTACTCGATCACCTCATCCAAAACCGAGGACCTAAGAGATAACTGAGCTACAAAAGCCTGGCATAGCGATTGCTCTAACTTAGTCAAAGCGCAAGCCGCATCCTCCAACATCTTCCAGTCCTCCTGGAGAGATGGCCTCTTTCTACTCAGAGCATCCGCTACGACATTCGCCTTCCCAGGTGATACTGAAGGTCGAAGTCATAGTCCTTCAAGAACTCAATCCATCTTCTCTGCCTCAGGTTTAATTCCTTTTGGGAGAAAAGATACTTCAAGCTCTTGTGGTCGGTAAACACCTCAAATCTAACACCATAAAGATAGTGCCTCCAGATCTTTAGTGCATGAACCACTGCTGCGAGCTCCAAATCATGAGTCGGATAGTTCTCCTCATGCTCCTTCAACTGACAAGAAGCATAAGCCACTACCCTCCTTGCTGCATTAGCACACAACCTAAGCCAATCCGAGAAGCATCCGTGTAGATAGCAAAACCCTCTACACCGCTCGGCAAGACTAACACCGGAGCTGACGTGAGCTTAGTCTTCAACAATTGAAAACTACTCTCACACTTCTCGGACAGACAAACTTCACTCCCTTTCTGGTGAGCTGAGTCAATGGGGCGGCGATGGATGAAAATCCCTCAATGAATCGCCGATAGTAACCAGCCAAACCCAGAAAACTACGAATCTCCGAAGGGGTCTTGGGGTCCCCCATCCATAACTGCCTGGACCTTTGCTGGGTCAACTGCAACACCAGCACCAGAGATAACATGCCCGAGGAAATGAACCTCGCGCAACCAGAAATCGCACTTGCTGAACTTAGCATACAACTTGTGCTCACGGAGGACTCTAATACTACCCTCAAATGCTGACGGTGTGTGGCCTCATCCGAAGAGTAGACCAGCACATCATCAATAACACCACAACAAAGCTATCTAGATACGGCCTAAACACCATGTTCATGAGATCCATGCATGCTGCAGGGCGTTGGTCAATCCGAAAGGAAGAACCAAAAACTCATAATGTCCATAACGGATCTGAATGCGTCTTGGACACATCCTCACTCCGAATCTTAACTGATGATAACCAGATCACAAATCAATCTTAGAAAAGACTGATGTATCTTGCAACTGGTCAAACAAATCATCAATACGAGGTAAGGGATACCTGTTCTTCACAGTCACTTGGTTCAGCTTTCTGTAGTCAATGCATAACCTAAGTGACCCATCTTTCTTCTTGACGAATAATACAGGTGCGCCCCAAGGGGAAACACTAGGGCGAATAAATCCCTTATCTAGCAACTCTTGCAACTGCCTCCTCAACTCGGCTAACTCCGCAGGTGCCATCCGATATGGAGCCTTCGAGATAGGAGAGGTGCCCGGAAGCAACTCTATGGTGAACTCTATCTCTCTATCCGGTGGCAATCCAGACAAATCATCAGGAAAGACGTCTGGAAAATCCTGCACTACCTCAATCTCTACAAGAGTAGGTGACTCATCAGCCTCTGGTACTAATACCACGCTAGCAAGAAAAGCGTCACAAACCTTGTTTACCATGGCATCGCCTTCATGGCAGAGATGACTAACTTTCCCGCCAAGTTCCTTGGCAAGGATGAGAGAACTCATCCTCACCAGGAATGCGGAAAACAATCCTCTTCCCACGACAATCTACTAACGCATAGTGCTCCTCTAGCAATCCAGACCAAGAATAGCATCAAAGTCTTCATCTTTAGCAAGAAGAAACACCCTTCTAGGATTCTATCCTCAATGCACACAGGTAACGACGGAATGCACTTCCTAGTCGATACCGTACCGCAGGGGTGTGCACAGACAAGGGACCTCTAAATCCTCAGACTCTAGGGCTAACTGCCTAGAAAACCGCTCGGAATGAACGAGTGAGTAGCACCCTATCAAACAAAACCCGAGCGTGCACACCTAGAAGTAAAACGTACCTTCGGTGACATGCTCCGCCTGATCGGCGTCCTCGTGCGCTAAAGCAAACACTCGAGCTGGGGCTCGAGGCTTCCTGGTCTTCCTGTAGCTGGCGCTGCTGCCGCTACCACTGCTGGGGCTGGCGCTCCGTGCTGGACTCCCTGCTGAAGTCTCGGACAATCCTTGATCTTGTGGTCGCTACTTCCGCACTTCAAGCACTTTCCCGTAATCATCCAACATTCGGAACCACCATGTGTCTTCCCACAGTGGGGACACTCTTTCTTCACACCAGGGGAACGTACAGAGGGTACCTGAGCATTGCCGACTGCTACTGATCGCTGTTGTGTCTGGTACACCGCTTTCTTCTTGTCCTGCCGCTGGAACGTAGCTGCAGGCCTCCTCTGCGAAGCCTTCTTCTCTTCAAGGTATTGCTCCATCTCACCCTCCTGTCTGCAAGCAGCACTAAGTGCCTCGTCCAAGGTGCGATGATCGATCGTCACTAGCCTCGTCCTCAGTGATGGCTTGAGTCCCATCACGAACTTCTTTGCTTTCATGCGCTCATCTGTCACGATATGAGGTGCATACTCAGATAGTTCTGCAAAACTTGCCTCATACTCTAGCATGGTCATGGAGCCCTGAGTCAAAGAGAGGAACTCCTGCTCCATCCGATCTTGAATATGCTCGGGGACGAACTTGGCCCGAAAGAGCCTCACGAACTCGTCCCAAGCAACATCAACCGCGCCGTCTTCAAACGTGTACGTAGTAATGAAGCCCACCATACATCAGCTCTTTCTTGCAGTACACCGTTCATAAGCACCATCTAAACAAATCTAACTTAATAGAACATACAAACATACAAAACTACACATACCTGAAGCATATAGGTGGCTAAAGTATCCTTATCCTCATCCGCGCACCTAATAGCTCGGAAGATCTTTTCAATCTCCCTCATCCAACTCTCAGCTAGTAATGGATCGCTCTCCCCCTTAAAAGAGGGTGGCAGCATCCTCTTGAATCTTTCCATGATGGAAGGTCCACCATGGTCCTGAGCTGGAACTTGAGCCTGAACCTCCAACTGGGCTTGGAGTGCAGCCTGAGTGTGAGCCTGCGTCTGCATGGCTTGCACAAGACCTTGCATGAACACTCCATAATCCACAGGCGGCGGTGGGGGAAGTACAGGACCTGCGGTGCCGGGGCCTGCTGCTCCGCCCGCTCCTACGTCTCGGCTCGTCCTCACGGGCCGGCGCTCCACCACGCCTACCTCTCGAAGCCATGGCTGATAAATTTCAGCCACCATTAGAGCTACGTTAATTTATTTCCTAACTATTCTCTTATCTATTTTTCCATTCATTATTAATCAATTACACATGTGGACAGTCTATAAGATCTAGCATGTAATGAAGATGATGATGCATGTATATTTATGTATAATCTCAATCGGTCGCTCTGATACCAAATCTCTGTGAAGACCCTCATTATACCAGTACGGTTATACCAACCCACGTCGGCATAGTGAACGATGTCACAGCGGGACATTTACCCAACACTTACATACGATTGAGATATACACAAATATAATACAGAGTAGCGGAAGTAAAAGAACCATGTATTTCATTCATCTCATCATCCACATTTAACATACATGATTCATGTAACAATTTAAAGATCTAAAGTCCACATAATCCACATAAAAGAAGTGCTAAAATAAAATACATAGTTGTCCATGATTTCATGATAATTCTAATACACTGCCTTACAATACATACTATGAAATCACAAAATGTCACAAGTGAACTCCAAAGAGCTAGTCTCCATGCTCGGAGTCGCTCTCCACTGCCTCCTCTAACGGTGTAGCGTCACCAACTAAACCTGTATGCCGAAGCAAGTAATGAGTCTAAAAGACTCAGCAAATAACACCACACATATCATACATGCATATATCATAGCAGGTTTTCATCCCAAGTCACAAGACAAAACATGTAGCATGCTTGACATCAATAAGAGACAACCTATCATGGTAATTCTACCAAATTAAACACATGGTTCATGATTTCAGATTTTCCAAAATAAAACGTCCTATCACATGCTTTCTACTTATTCCATCACATAAAGGTTTTACCTCCAATTACGCAAAACATGAGAGCAACCAACATGGTGTGCTTACATACATGAAAGGAGACCTTCCTATCATGATTTCTACACATTCTTGCACATGCACATTGTCGTTTTATACACTTTTAGCTTGCTGTTTTGACATGAATTAGAAACTCACAACCAATCACATGAGAGCTACAATCTCGATTAACTATGTCATGGTGGCGCTTAAACATCGAAACGTTTACACATAAGCAAGAAATGCTAATAGCATGGGTTCTACGCATTTGTACACATGTAAAACATTTTCGTAACTACAATTAGGTTGCTGTTATGACACGAGTTTAACATTAACATATCATGGATCACCATTTCATCATCTAACACATTAGTTTCACATGTTTGCACAATTTCCTCATTCACATAGTTCAGTTTTACACATTGCACATTTACACATGTTCACATTACACGACTTACACATGTACACATTCACATTTTTTTTTCCACACTTTAGTGTCGTGATACATAGTTCAAACCACCATTAGAAGGACACATACACATCACATACATATAGACGCCACCTAGGCAATACAGTGACGACTCTTGGACTGCGCAGACCGAGAGAACAAGTCTCCACCCTAACCAGTGGTACTTGTCCACCTCCAGGATTTCATCCTAATGCCCTTAGGATCTTAACACATTGAACCTTCCCATGGGGACTTTTCCATGGTACGGTTCCACAGCCCTCTATGGAAGCAGTATCACACTGGGCACAGTCTTACACATTACACATACCGATTTTAGTACACATTTACACAAGACATCGTCTTACCTTTTCATTCTCTCTCTCACACACATGGCTCTATTTTTCCTATCATGATGCTACTGATAACAGGGATTAACATTCACTAACTTGCATTAATCAGGTTGGAAAAATACATCATTAAGTCATATTCATGATAACATGCATTTATCACATTGAAATTTCATAACACACTTTGCAGTCATCAAAATAGCATGAAAATTTAACCACATACTCATTTCAGGTTTAAAATCTTACATGAAATTTTCAGATTTTTCAGAGTTAACATATATTTTCAGAAATTGAAACATTCAGCCAATTATCCATAATTCAATTCCACACCGAACACAATGAATAGCAGATTCAACAGACCTCAACCCTGAACCCAACATATACCTTATCACAGGAATTTTCCCCGGATTTATTACACAACACACAATTTACTGGAAATTTCACAAACCCTACATATGTTTTCTATTTTCAGAACAGAAATTTATAGTAAATCATACAAGCATGGAGAAATTTCAGAAATTAGGGCACAGACTGACCCCTACACACATAGTTCATAAAATTTAGGGCACCCAAATTCCTCACGAGTTGCAAGAAGAAACTAACATGATCTAGGATTTTTATCATACATGCATTTTTCATAAATGACACCCTTCATACCAATTTCAGAAATTGTAAGGACCTCACCACACATACCACCATTCATAATACATATCATAGTACGGTTACCATATATCCTCATGCGAGAACCTCGAAAAATTATCATATAGAGGAGAGAGAACAGCTCACTGTTCTGTCCTGACGATCTTAACGGCATAGTCTGGCCATAATGGAGCTTAACAGCAACATCGTTGGCCGTTAATGAAGATCTTGACGGCAAAGGATCTTGCCGTCAAGTTCAGGTCTGTGCAGAAATACAGACCGAGCTCCAAATACAAGAAGAATGGGGGATCCAGGACTCGATTTAAAATCTGTAAAATATAACAAAACCCTACTAGACATCTACATGGACGAAATGTGAGGGTTACTTGCCTTTAAACAAGTCTCCAAAGGGATTAAGATAAGGGTGAAGCTCTCCTTGGGCAGTCCCAAGAAGCCTCCACAAATGCTCTCCTCCGGGTTTTAGGTTGATGTAGAAGCTAAACCGCGGTTGGGGAAGTCTTCCCCGATGTTCCAGCTACCCTCCTGATGTAGTAGGTTGCCAGATGAAGCCTTGAATCGCCAGATTGAAGCCTCCAAAGTTCAGTTTATGCAGTTCTGAGCTAGGGTTTCTCTATCTCTTGAAAGAGGTCAAGAGGGTGTCTGGTGTAGAAGGGGGTGTGGTTTATAGAAGAGGGGTTTGGGGAACCCCGGAGAGGTGATGTGAAAGCCTGCTAGCCATTGGGGACATCTTCCCAATGGCTGGGCTTGCTTGCCCCCGGAGTTTCGGTGACTGCAACGCATGCAGGTCAGAGACCTTAACGTCTACATCCATGGACGTTGGCTTAAGTATAGGCATCCATCGAGGTGGACGCTGACTCAGCATGGACGTCCATCCATGTGGACACCAATTGGGTCTTCGGCCAGAACTCAAAACATGCAGAAACCATGCTTAACTTATACCTATGTACATGCCATACATATGTATTATTATGTACACACTACCACCATGCAATTCATACATTATTTACAACTAATTATACACATGCACACATAAGTATAACTAGTTAATACATACGTAGATATGTACATCTATGCATACACAAACATGAATTATTTACACGAAATAAAATAATGCAACAAAATTCAAGGGCCTTACACCCGTAGTCAGAGAATTTGCAGATGTGTTTCCATAAGAGTTGCCAGCATTAGCTCCACATAGGGAGGTGGATTTCACAGTAGAGTTGCAGCCAGGTAGTATGCCCATCTCAAAGACACCTTACAGGATGGCACCAGCAGAGCTGAAGGAATTGAAGAAACAGTTGCATGAATTATTAGAGAAAGGCTTTATTAGACCTAGCCACTCACCATGGGGAGCACTAGTGTTACTTGTCAGAAAGAAAGATGGTAGCTTGAGAATGTGTATAGATTATCGATTAAGGAAGAGGACATTGACAAGACAACTTTCAGGACCAGATATGGGCACTATGAGTTTGTGGTTATGCCATTTAGGTTGACTAATGCATCAGCATCATTTATGAATTTGATGAACAAGATATTTCATCCTTACCTGGATCAGTTTATTGTGGTATTCATTGATGATATATTAGTGTATTCAGCATCAGAGGAGGAGCATGAAGCACAACCTGAGAATTACATTGCAGACTTTGCGGGATCACCAGTGATGCCAAGTTCAGTAAATGTGAATTCTGGTTAAAGGAGATTCAGTTTTTGGGCCATGTAGTTTCAGGACAGGGTGTGGTAGTTGATCCAACTAAAGTAGAAGCAGTGATGAAATGGGAAGAGCCGAAGACAGTGTCAGAAATTAGAAGCTTTCTTGGTCTGGCAGGTTACTATAGACGATTCATTCAGGATTTCAACAAGATTGCAGCACCTATGACAAGATTAACCAGGAAATGAATACCTTTTGTGTGGTCTTCAGATTGTCGACGCAGTTTTGCAGAATTGAAAAAGAGGCTTACTACGACACACATATTAGAAATACCATCAGGCAGCAGAGGATTCGTGTTGTATACAGATGCATCTAGAAGAAGTTTGGGAGGAGTATTATGCAGTAAGGAAAGGTAGTGGCATACGCTTCAAGGCAGTTGAAGAGGCATGAAGAGAATAATACCACACATGATTTAGAGTTGGCAATAGTGGTGTTTGCACTGAAGATGTGGAGGCATTATTTATACGGAGAAAGGTTTGATATCTTTACAGATCATAAGGCAACACAGATGGATGAAATATCAAAAGGATTATGATTTTAGCCTAGCATACCACCGGGGTAAAGCCAATGTTGTTGCAGATGCACTGAGTAGGAAGGCAGTTTTGAGCCAGATGATGATCTGAGAATGGAAACTATATGAAGATTTAGCAGAGAATTCATTATTTGTGCCAAGTAATCAGCAGCGAGCAGTATTAGTAAATAGTGCAGTGGAGCCCTCCTTGTATTGAAAGATAGTGGAAGCACAGAGAACATATGAGAATCTGGTGGATATTGTAAGAATGGAAGAGGTTACACTTGATGATGATAGTGTGGTCAGACTTAAAGGTCGATTATATGTTCCAGAAGAAGCTGAGGTGAGGCAGAAGGTATTAGATGAAGCTCACAGGTCTAGGTACATTATTCATCTAGGCAGCACAAAGATGTATCAAGATTTGAAGAAGCATTTCTGGTGGCCGAATATGAAGAAAGAAATTGCAAAATTTATATCAAGATGTCTGGTTTGTCAATAGGTAAAAGTGGAGCATCAGAGATCAGGAGGATTATTACAGCCATTGCCTATTCCACAGTGGAAATGGGACGATATAGCCATGGACTTTGTAGTTGGTTTGCCCAGAACAGTAGTAAGTCATAATGGAATTTGGGTTTTTGTGGATAGATTGATTAAATTATGCATGTTATTGGCAGTGAGTATGTCATGGACTGTGGACAGATTAGCCAGATTATATGTGGACATAATAGTACCATTGCACGGGATTCCAGTTACCATTGTTTCAGATAGAGATCCTAGGTTTACTTCAAGCTTCTGGAGGAGTTTACAGAGAGCAATCAGCATAGAATTTAGCTCAGCTTATCATCCGCAGACAGATGGACAAACATATAGGATAATTCAAACCATAGAAGACATGTTGAGAGCTTGCTGTTTAGTATGGGGAGGTATCTGGGAGCACCACTTGGGCATGGTAGAGTTCGCTTATAATAACAGTTATCATGAAAGTATTGGAATGGCACCTTATGAAGCTCTATATGGAAGACCGTGCAAGACACCATTGAATTGGCATGAGGTAGGTGAAAGGTAAGTCATGGGACCAGAATTGATTCAACAATGCTCAGAAATGGTTAAGTTTATTAAGGAAAAGCTTTAGACAGCCCAGAGTCATCAGAAGAGTTATGCAGATACCAACACAGGCTATTGCAATATGAAGTTGGTGATTATGTGTTTCTGAAGGTTTCTCCTACCAAAGGTGTGTTAAGGTTCAACAAGAAAGGTAAATTGAGTCCAAGATATGTTGGTCCATTCCAGATTTTAGAAAGAATTGGTGAAATAGCTTAAAATTAGATCTCCCAACAGACTTCACAGATGCACATGATGTGTTCCATGTCTAAATGCTCAGAAGATATATTCGAGATCCCTCTCAAATAGTCAATTATCAACGAAATGATTTGAAACAAGACATGACAATGCCAGAACATCCAGTACAGATTACAGGACGCAGAACCCAGAAGCTGAGGAATAAAGAGATTGAATTAGTGAAAATTAGATGGGAAAATAGACAAGGTGGAGAGGACACATGGGAATTAGCAGAGGAAATGATGAAAGTGTATCCATACTTGTTTGAGTAAGCTTTTTAATTCTTTTAGGTGATAGTACCATGCATATTTAATTGAGAATTTTGTGTTGAGCTTTCTTCTTAAATTTTGAGGACCAAATTTCTTTTAGGTGATAGTAATGTAGCGTAGTGATCGTTCAGATTGAGGATTAGTGGTTGTGGTGGCCAGTGTGTGCCCTATGGTTTGTGTTTCAAGTGTTTATGTAGGTGTGGGGCTTCGTGGGCCGAGAGCTTGGGCCCAAAGCACCCACAGGTTCTCTATCTGTGAACGCGACAGAGCTGGGCAGGGCGTCACGTTCCTGCTACTGTCGTTTGAGGGTCTTCGTCTGCATGTCCCCCGTGTGGTCTGGCTAAACCGTCGTGTTCTGGTCGCGACGGAAGGGTGCGTCGCATTCTTAACCATGAAGGGTTATTAACCAAGGTCGGCCAAATAGAGCTCAACAAGCTCTGCTCGGCCAGGAGGGGATTCTTGCGATCGGTTCTTCGGCAATTCGAGGTTGTGGTGCTGTCTTTGGCGTGCTCTCGCCGCGAGGATGTGGTACGGAGCAGGGGAAATGCCGGGTTATCATCGTTCTTCACATTCTTCATGAAGGTAGGGATATTTCACCCTATTTCTTATTGTGAATGATTCATGAAGCATGTATAAACCATGTAATGAGTTATAGATGGTAGATACCATGATAGAGCACAGTTTAGAATGTTTACAACTGCTTTAATTACATGTTTACATGGTCTGCATGGGGATTCCGGATATGGAATCCCGGTCTTATGGTTCTGTCCGTGAAGGCGACGGACCTGGGTGTCGCATTCAGAACGTGACAGCCTGACCGGTCGCGTTCTGCTTTAGAAAGCGCCGTATTGAGGCGTCGCATTTTGAAGGCGACAAAAGCCCCCATCGCGTTCAGGCTTCTGAGGACTAAGGGTTCATGCATGGTTATGTGATTATCAGTTGGTCTATTTTATTATCCATAGCAAAGGTAGGCGGTGCATTGGTACTTGTTGAGATTGAGGATAGCAGTGTTCACGTGGTTTGTGTGTGTGTGTGGTGAGTAGTACGACGCCTACCGTGGTTACCTCTCCAGTCGGGTACCCCTGGTTTTGTGTAAGCCAGGCAAGCTAGTGCTAGGGGTTTTTCCCGGTACTTGTGTACTGTCGTGGTCTGTGTCATCTTCCTGGACACCCTCACTCTTGTGTAGAGTTGTACGTCTGGCTGAGGGATAGATGACAGTAGGACAACAACTTGTGTGAGTCTGTGTTTGTCGCTTGTAAGGTGCTCGTGGTTGGCGGTTACAGACACCAATAGACGTACTTCCAGTGCCTCACTTTAGGGAGCTCGGGCCGGAGTCCCTAAAGGTGCTAGGCTTGGGCCTGCGGTCGTGTGGTCTGTAGGTGTGGTGTTGGTTGGTCTCCACAATTTCTTGGCTTGTTCTAGTGGAGCGGAAACTGGAACTTTCGTCTGTGGCTGGGAGACTAAGAGTTAGTCCTATGTGGTTTGTCCGGGTTAGTTGTTGGTGTCGCGAACCAGTCTTCGTGACCCGAGTCTGGCATTTTCTACTCTAGCTCGTACACTTGGGTTAGGTTTGTCGTTTATTTATTAAAGGTTGATTTCAGTTAATATCTAGTGATAATTGTTATTTACAGCATAATACCATGCTTAGATAGTTCCATAAATTGCCTAGTGTAGCTTCTTGTTACTGCACTTTGTGAGTTTGGTTTTGTACGGCTTTTGGGGGAGTTTCCCTACTGAGCCAGTGACTTGCGAGGCTCACCCCTATCCCTTTCAGGTGAGGGAGAGCAGGAGGCTTCCCCTCCTTCGTCTAGTTCAGAGCTGCACCGCAGCGAAGTTGGGTCTGCACCACCAACAGTGTAATTTTTTCTTTTTATTCACCTCGGGGTATGCCCCAGGTTGTTGTACTCTGTACTTGACTCTAGTTAAAAGCTGGCTATGTATATTTCATGTAAATATTTGTGAGATGTGGTATCTTATATATATTTGAGCTGTTTCCTTTATTTTTCTACAGACATGTGAATGATATCCCTTGCGAGGCTACGGCTCGATCGCGGGAAGCGGAGTCGGGTCAAGCTCGTTATTAGGTTAATAGGTTTGAATGGCGAGGACCGCTACAGATTCACTAATCTTACTAATGCTCTTGTAGGACTTGGGAAAGTATACAACATAAATAATATGGTAAGAAAAATCCTAAGGTCTCTACAAAATTAGTGGACTCAAAAGATCACTGCAATCAAGGAAGCAAACGACCTCTCTGCAATGTCTCTAGAAAAACTCATTAGGTCACTGATGGCTCATGAGATAAATATGGAGAGATTAAATTAAAGCTCCTCTTGGAAGAAAATGACCAATGCCCTAAAAGCTGAAAAATTAACTTCAGATGAATCTAGTGCAAACGAGAGCAGTAATATTGGCAGCAACGATGAAGCAGTGCTATCAAGAAGGCTACAACACATACTAGCCAAGAAGAAATATCAATCAGTAGAAAGTTCCTCAAAAAGAACAAACCCATAATGATGAATGCATGCAGTCGAGGCACTTAAAAGTAGATTGTCCCGAACTGAAGAAAAAGGAGCACAAAAAGAAAGAGCCTTCAAAGAAATACAAGAAATTCAAAAAGAAGGCCATGGCAGCAACATGGAACAATGAAAAGAGCTCATCTGAAGATTCCAACTCAGATGAACAAGAAGAAGAGAAGGCAAAACTTTATTGGATCGTTGATAGTAGAGCTTTTCACCTAGAGGGGGGGGGTGAACAGGTGTTTTTCATTGTGGAAGCTAATTCTAATAATAACTTAACAACACACGTTAGTTATGTTAGTCAAACCACAAAAGAGACAGAAATTTTTTCCTGGTTCGGACCTTCCTTTCAATGGAAGTCCTACGTCTAGTCCCTAAGCCAAGCTTAGGATTTCACTATCATTTCGAAAGATACAACACCGCGATACTTACCTGTCTTCCCTTCTACACAAGGGGAATGATAACCCACTAGCTGCAACTAGCCTTCCCTTTACAAAGGGGAACCAACCACCAAGACAACTTTGGCCTTCCCTCTTCCAATGGGGTACACACCCTGCTTAGCAAGTCTTCCGTTTCTCAAAAGTACAATTACAATTGCCAAACTCCTTATGTGGAGAACTAGACTTCAAAAGGACTCTAGACTGGAAGAATAAGACAGAGAAATTATAGCTTGAAGAGGAACTTCCTGAGTCTAAGAAGAGAACCTTTACTAGGTGAGATTGGAATAGTTGCTTCATTGCATGCACAAGCAAGGCTTCAGTGCAGCGCCCATGCAATGTCTACATAGAGAACGCTTGACACAGCACACTTGCAACTTTTTCACTTCTTCTCGTAAATGTGCTTGTATGTCACTTGCTTGCTTGTGTATGGCTTGTTATCTCCCACACCATGTGTATGGTGCTTCTTTCAACTATCTTTCTATTTATAGGCTTCATATTTGTGCTCTAATTCAGAGAACAATTCTGTTCTCATGAACTCCAGCTAATACCCAAGTTTATTGACCTCAATTTTATTGTCTGTAATATCTTGTTTCCAAGGGTCTCGAGTGGATGCCTCCTCAGTGTTGTGCTGTTCATGTGCCTCTATCTGAGCTATGTCTGACTGATCAGACTTTAATGTTTCTTCAATGGCCTGAGAGGTTGCTCCCCCTGAGGGGTGGAGCGATCAACAATGGGGGGTTGGTAGGAGCTATAAGGCTCTTGTGGATGAGGGATTTCTGAAGGTATCGGCTCAAGAGAGGTCTTGGTCTCCCCCTGAGGAGTTGAATCTGAGGCCAAGTCAGAAAGGCTTCTAAAATTAGCTCAGAAAGCTTGTTAAATGTTTTAGATGGTATGCCTTCTTCAACAGAGATATTGTAGTCTCCAGGTGGACTGCACTGGGACTATCAACTGATGGAACACTAGAGGGCACTTCAAATGTATCTATATGTGGAGCATCGACTGACTCTGCAGCTGGAATTTCAGCTGATCCTTCAGCTGGGGTATCGCTGGTCCTTTAGCTGGGGCTTCGACTGGTGATTCAGGTGGTCCTTCATCAGCTGGTCCTTAAGTTGGGACTTCAGCTGGTGCTTGTAGTGGAGTTGTAATTGAGTGGTCCTCAAACATTTGATGTGAACATGAAGGAATGCTATCCTTGGTCCAGTGCCCATCTATCAATTTAAATTGACTTCTTCTCAGATTGGATATTCCTAGGGGCTCAATCTGAGGAACAGTCATTTCATTATCTAAGTCTATGTCAAAATGCCTGAAGATAATGCTAAGCATCGGACTATAGAGTAGGGTTGTAGCTAGTTGGGTTGTTGACTGCATTTTCTAATGAAAGAAAGAAGCAAAGTTTATTTGATGCCCTTGAACTGCCCAGAATAACAAACTGCCATCCCATTAAGTGATCATTGTCTTGGCGGGGGAGTAGGATGTGGCTAATCATAAGGTGAATTAGCCATTTAACTATTGAAAGCTGATTAATGTCGATTGTCCCTCTTTTCTTCTGACATAGAGGACCAATAATACCCAATTTCTGATGATCCTCGGAGACAATTTCAGAAAAAGTATTACCGGTGAGGGAAATACCGAAGAGGGTTTCTAGTAGTGAAGGAGTGATAACGACTTTAGTGCCCTTAACCTTTCCAATGAGAGTATTAGGTTGGGTTGGATGTACCTTGAGGGTTGCATAGAAAGCTTTGACGGTATCAGGGACAAAGGTTGTTGATTTGAGCAAACAGACATCCATTTCGTCTACCGGACGACGTCTTTAACCTCTTGTAAATTATGCTTCCTTAGTTCAGCAAATTTAGCATACTTGCATCCACTATAGGTGACAGGTGTTTCTTCAAAGAGTCTATATTGTCAACATGTGAAAAACCTAGGGTTGGATGCTTCCAAACCAACCATCGCTGAATTCGAAGAGGGAGCGATTGAGAGAAGTATGAGATAGGGAGATGATACCAAGATGATAAAGTGATGAGAATAAAAAACATGGTGAGGCTTACTAGAGAGTTGGGAATGTCCTCTTTCAAAAGGGGCAAAACGAAGAGCAGAAGACAACTGCGGGAAGAGGAATGGCCAGATTGCGAAAAAGAGGTGGTAGGGTCTTGACTTTTCAGGTTTATATAAAAATGAAATTATTTTATATTCTGAAAATTCAACTTTGACCGTTAACATAAGGAGATATCATATATCTTGACTAAAATGATGAAGCTATTAGCTTCAACTGGGACAAGAAGGGCTATCAGATGACGAAGCTAGGAATAAGCA
Source organism: Colocasia esculenta (assembly GCA_014218235.1). Classification (NCBI taxonomy): domain Eukaryota; kingdom Viridiplantae; phylum Streptophyta; class Magnoliopsida; order Alismatales; family Araceae; genus Colocasia; species Colocasia esculenta. Next base: position 118,660,112 of record CM024754.1, read on the forward strand.
CAGTGCTATGGTTTAAATGAGATTTGATTTCAGATTGTTCAGGAGAGAAATTTTCACTATTGTGAAAAGGGGTAGTGTGGAGTTAAATATGTTTGTGAATTATAAATTACACATACCAATTTGTCTACGAATGGTTGAAAATCTATCTTCAGTTAATAGTTTTGTAAAAATATTAGCTAACTAATGTAAAGTGTTGACAAAGTTAATAACAACATTTCCAGAACTTACATGATCTTAGATGAAGTGATGTATGACCTTAATATGTTTGGTGTGGGAATGCTGAATAGGATTTTTCGTTAAGTTGATGGCACTTATGTTGTCACACATCAAAGGAATGTTTTTGAGTTTATGGCCATCATCCTCCAGTTGATGTTGTATCCACAGAAGTTGTGCACAACAACTCCCAGCTGCTACGTACTCCGTTTCTGCTATGGATAAGGCTATTGAATTTTGTTTTCTGGAGGACTAAGAGATTAAACATCTTGCAAAAAATTGATAAGTTCCACTGGTGCTTTTTCGATCCAGCTTGCACCCAGCATAGTCAACATCACTATAACCAACTAAATTAAAATCTGAATATTTAGGAAACCAGAGACTGAGGTTACATATGCCAGATAAATATCGAAAATTCTGCTTTACTGCATGTAAGTGAGATTCTTCAGGGTTTGCTTGATATCTAGCACATAGGCATACACTAAATATAATATCTAGTCTACTGGCAATATGATAGAGTAGTGATCCGATCATGCCTCTAAAGGATTTTTGATCAACAAGTTTGCCAAGAGGATCATTATCCATTTTAGTGGATAAGCTCATGGGTGTGCTTAGGCCTTACATTTATCAAAGCCAAATTTTTGGAGTAATTCTTTGGTATATTTGGTTGACAAATATGAGTTCCATCCTCAGTTTGACGTACTTGAATGCCAAGAAACTAGGTGAGTTCACCCATCATGCTCATTTCAAATTCAATTTGCATTAAGATTTCAAAATCTTTGCAAAGGACTTCATTGGTAGCACCAAATATTATATCATCAACACATATCTGAATGATAATTATATTATTTTTGATAGTTTTAGTGAATAGTGTATTGTCTATTTTGCCTCTTACAAAATCATGTGATAGAAGGAAGGCTCTTAGTCTCTCATACCAAGCTCGTGGAGCTTGTTTTAATCCATATAATGTCTTACTTAATTTAAAAACATGATTAGGATTTTGTATTTTCAAAACTAGGAGGTTGATTTACATAAACTTCTTCTTTGATAACACCATTTAAAATTACGCTTTTGACATCCATTTGAAAAAATTTCATGTTTCAGGAAACATCAAAAGCAAGTAGTATTCTAACAGCTTCAAGTCTAGCTACAGGTGCATAAGTTTCATCAAAATCAATTCATTCTTCTTGTGAATAACTTTGAGCCACAAGTCTGGCTTTATTCCTGACAATATTTTCAGACTCATCTAGTTTGTTTCTAAACACCCATTTGGTGCCAATAACTGGATGATCCTATGTGACGGTCCTCGCCATTCAGGCCCGTTAACCCAATAACGTTGTGGACGCTTTGTTCCGCACCCCCGTAGTGGTTGAAACTCCGGAGGTTCCCCGAACGTTGTCTTTGCTCCCTCGTTGACGTGGAAAGGTTGTTGGTTTACTTCTTCTTGCTTCTTTGACTCCAGTTTGACCTAGTTGACCAAGGGAAAATGAAGATACCAGCAAATGAAATGAGTGGGAGGTGATTGCCAGGGCCTTACCTGTGCCCAAGGAAGTGTCTTGATCGCGCCGGTGACGCTGCCTCGCGAAGCGGTTGATGGTGGGACTCCAACTTTCCTCTCTTCAGCCGGCCAAAGAAAGGAAGCTCCACGGTCTTGCTTTAGTGTTCCTGCAACCAAGAGAGAACTCTATTAGACTTAGGGTAGTGTAGTAAACATCCAAAATGAAAAGAAGAAACCCAAAAGGAGAGCCCTGTACTGGTTGCGGGCTTGAGAAGAGGGGTGGCCAAATGTTATGACCACCCTTCTTCCCTTCAATTTTGGTTAGGAAAACCTTTTTTAGGTGTGTAGGGAAGTGCACTATGTGCCTAGAGTGTGTGGTGTGTGTGTGTGTGTGTGTGTGTGTGTGTGTGTGTGTGTGTGTGTGTGTGTGTGTGTGTGTGTGTGTGTGTGTGTGTGTGTGTGTGTGTGTGTAACATGCAAAGGTTAGAGGGAAGGAGGGAAAGAGAAAGAGAGGAGGGAGATGATCCTTGTTTGTAGTCATTGGTGGCTGCTTAGTGGACTCCTCCAACATCAAAGCTTGGATTGAAACTTTATCTCTCTTCTCTCAAGGCATCAAAGCTTGGGCTTGTCTAGCATCCCCCCCCCCCCCCACTTAGAAGGCCAAGGAGTACCATATATAGGCAGTGGGGGCGGAGCTAGTGAGCATAGGATGCTCAAGTGTGAAGAAACACACTTAAACATGTGGCAATCCATATGTTAAGGCTTGAACCAATGAGAGGGGGCCATATAGGATTTTTATGGGTCAAGGGGGTGCCAAGGTGGCCTATTTGCTCGTTGGGAATGGCCTCATGCATTGCATGGCCGAAGAGAGGGTGCAAGTGGGCTGGAATCTCGGGCAGTTGCGCAGACCAAGTAAACACAGCTTGACGGCAAGTGATGTTGCCGCCAACCCCATGCAGACGTCCACACATGTGGCCGTTAACCTGAATCGACGTCAAGGGACCTGGCCGTCAACATGGAGTCAGCGGCAGTCGATGTGGACATTTACATGGGATCCGAGGCAAGTCAACAAGCGGTCAAACATGTCTTATTGGGCCATGAACCACGCGGAGATGGGCCAAATCTCACGTCTACAAATGCCCCTCCGAGACATCCAATCTTGCAAGGAGCAGAGTGGACTGAAAGGTTTGTGTCTCGGTAAACAAAGGACGCTGAGATTTGATAGAAGGGACATCTCCGAAGGATAGGAAATCCAGCAAGCCACACGAATGAGTTAGGCTAGAAACAATTGACGAATAGTCTGAGAGACAAGTGTGAAAAGGGGGAAGATGATCTACCCGTGTAACTACAACTACAACCCAACGGTAGGGTCCCTGGCATTGCCGTGTAGGACTTTGACTAGTTTAGGTGTTGTCTGAGTCAAAGGAGTTGTAATATGACAGTTGAATCAAGGAAATCTCACAACCAAAGTCGTTTGGGCCCGCCGACCTAATTAGGACGTTTGTCCAATCAGGGGGTTATGGAGACAAGGGATTGATTGTACTCTCAAAGGAATATCAAAAGATTCTAACTGGAAATAATGTTTGGAAAGCCGCAAGTCCAGAATTAAGCTCATGACTGGCGAAAGGTTCACATGAACTCAACAAGACTGGAATGACTACTTGTGATTTGCACTGTGGGACAATTGGAGGGGGGGGGGGGGGGCGAACAAAGACCCGATATTCAGCTTGGATATTCAAGAATATGGTGCTGACCCGGTTGGCCACTTGAGCTTGGAGAATGCGCCACAAAGTGATTGAGGAAAATCTCCTTTTTTTTTCGTTGAGTAAGTAAGAGAATGTTAGCAGTGAAGACCTAAATGCATGTTGGTGTGGGTTCCCTATCTAAAATGCAAGTTAGAACCAGAGGAAATTTTAAGGCCATACGAATAACTGAGAGATCGCAAACCCGTCATAGTTTTTGGTAACGGGGAACTCTGGGTTCACGTTCGCCAAGTTATTCGCCTCTAATGACTAATCCTATGTTAGACATACCTGTGTAACACTCAAGGTCGCATGAGTGTTTTCGAATTTGAAGCACTGCTTGTGCTTAAATATCTGTAAAACAACTTGAAGCACAAGATGAGAGATAATGGCCATATTGACAAATAAATCTCTGAAAATTCTAGGAGATTAACGTCCAGACTAATTGCCGCCAACTTACAGTTGACGTCCACAAGTCCGGCCATCTACAAGAGTCAGCATCCACACATGATGTCGTCAATAGTGAACAAACATCAAACGATGTGGACGTTAACATGCTAGCAGGTTAAACTGAAAACATAGCAATTGGGAGGCCATTTATGGGCATTTTTGCTTTTGTTCATCAATGTGTACTTGAATGATTTGCCTTTTCTTTTTGTTTTGATTTTCTGATTTTTTTTTTGTTATAAAGGAAAACAAATTGGCAACAATCTGTAGGCAATGTAAGAGTGTGAGGTTGATGAAGTAAAGAGAAATTGGCCCAGCAGAAGTATGGAGATTCTTCATGGCAATAACCATTTCCCCTTGTGAACAAATTAACATGAAGTGTGATTTTAAAAAGGGAGTTGTCATCCTCAACAAAACTTGTCCTTCAGACAGCTCAGAGGTTTGGAATCCTCAAGGGAGAAAGGAAGAAATAAGGGGATAAACTTCTCGAGAGGATCATCAAAATCGTTAAATCAATGAGCTGAGACAGTCTTGACAACATGCCCCTTCAGGTGATTTGAGACTATCTAATTTTTGATTTGCCCTATACTTGTGGCAAGGTGCTAATGGATGAGAGAACCTGGCCATGTATGGCTTAGCGGGCTCAAGATGAGGTGTTTCGTGGACCCCAAGGTTAGGACCTGGCAACCCCTACTTTGTCGAGCACCCGTATTGCCCTACCGCAATCAGCTAGGGAAAAACTCAAGCAATGTAGCATTTGACTTTGTATTGGATGGGGGGATTTCATTTCCAGGCACGGTTACGACCAGGCTCTTTTTTTTTTCTTTTCTATTGATTGATTGGTCTTTGTTCCTTCTTTTGTTTGCCTGCGGGGACACTACCCTCTTCACGTGCTCTGGTGTCCTAGTCTCACCTTAGGGGAAGTTGTCTTGACTACTAAGCTCAACAGTTTAAGGGTGCCAACTTTCTTAATCAGTCGAATAGAAGAAGAAGGAGGATTGTGACCTCTGTCGTGTCCGAGGACAAATAACTATCTTGGAGTGACGACTCAAAATTTTGAGATGTGTGGTATGTGTATGTTGATTCGTTCTCCAAAAGCTTGGTTGTGATGCCTGACAGAAATCTCCATTACTTTGCTAGACCAAGGTCCTTGGTTTGCTCAAGTGCTTCTTACTTCTTAACATGTGATTGGAGAAGCATGACAGTTGCCAATCTATTGACTCCTTTCTTTTCATTTTTTTTTAAATATTTAAGGATAAAATATGTACACAATATATCCATCATTTTTTTGGGATTTTTGTTTTTTATATTTTTTTGGATTTTTTTTTTGAGGTATAAAGTAAAACAAATTGAACAACTTTGGAAATGGTATGTTCAATGAGTGGGAACATCTCGAGCAGAATGCCTGAACGCGGCTTTGTTGATTGTGCACTTCCGTTGTCTAGAGTTCCTTGCACAGATCAACGAGCCCACCTTCTCTAACTGTCTCACAGATTTAAAATAGAAAAAAGAAAACTAGCACAATGGTGAGAACAAGTCATTTCCACAGGGAGGCTGAATAAAGTTCGACTTAAGAAACTATTTCTGAATTAATTCCGTAAACATCCCCAATCAAATCCCTCACAACTCGACGAATCAAACACAATGAAAGGATAAGCTGAATTGAAATTAAAAGAGAATTAGCATACTTACTTTAACATACTGGTGAGAGAGAGAAGCTCTGAGGATTTCGCAGACCTGGTCTTTCTCTGCCGGCCCTAGGGCCGGTCATGGCGGCGGTGGGGGCTCCCCCCCCCCCCTGCAGGTGGTGGGCTCTCTTTTGCTCAAGCAGTAGCCGCCTCTCTCCAGCTTCCTCCGGTGGCAACTCAGGTCCATGAACCCGCTTTTACGGATCAAGGAGAACCAGCAGTCTTCTTCTCCAAGGAAGAGATGTGCGCCTCCCTCATCCCCTTCCAGTTCGCTATGGTGGCCAAGACTGCCTTTGGCCGACCGGCAGTACCTGAGATCCGTTCCATCTTGGCAGCGAGATGCAGTCTCAAAGCGCCCTTCATGATTAGTGCTCTTGATAATTATCATCTCCTCTTCAGGTTCTTGCAATGATGATTTCTTAAGAGTTTTACTACGTGAATCTCTGTACGTCAAAGGTAAACTCTTTCGGTTCTTTAAATGGTCTCCTACTTTCAAATTATCTGAAGACCCATCCATACTTCCTGTTTGGGTTGATCTCCCGGGGCTTCGGTTCATCTGTACCAAAAGAACTTATTAACTTCGATTGCTACAAATATTGGTCCTGTTCTCCAAATCGCGCACGCCACGGATCTTTTATTGAATACCAAAGCTGCTAGGGTTTGTGTGGAGATGGATCTTCTCTAGGCTAGGCCAGAGAGGGTCTGGATCGGGATGGGGGAGTTTGGAGGTTTCTGGCAAGAAGTTGTTTACGTTAATATTCCAGATTATTGTTCTACTTGTCATCGCCTAGGTCACGTTCAGAACCGATGCCGTACAACTGGAAACGTCATGCTCAATATCCAGCCTAGGGTTGTTGCACCAGCCACACCAAAATTGGAAACCTGTGACCGCTGTCGTGCATGGGTCATCACTGGTTGATCAGGCCAATTCTGATGAGGTTCTTCATGCAAAGGACATGGAGGCGGGGCCCTCGATCCCTCCCATGCAGGCGGAATCCCGCGATCCGCTTCCTCTAGGAGATCCTCTTCAACACTCGGATGTTAGAGACACCCTACTTTCATCACCTGTTCCAGGTATGCGTGTTGTTCCTGCTTTGCTTCAGGAGGTTTCGTCCTCGCCAGATCCCGTTGTTTCCAAAGATGCAGGTATCATCACAGATGGTCAGATGGTGGATCCCGGCAGCTCACACATCATTGTGGAAAATCAGGATTATCATCCTCCTCAGGCACAAGCTTCAGATGAAGGGCTAGATCTAATTGCATTAGCAGCTGCAGAAAACAATTTTATGCCGATGAATACTATTATCAAAGATGGAAAACCTCGTCGTGAACGGGTGGTCACTAGAGCAAGGTCTCGATCGGAAGACAGAGGGAAGGCTCCTGATATTTAATGAATCCAATCTTATTCTGGAATATTAGGGGGATTGGGAATATTGCATCAAAACGTGGGCTAAAAAAATTGGTGATTCAACATCATCCTTCGTTGGTGGCTATTATGGAACCGAAACAGCCTCTGGAGAAGGCGTCCAGAATTTCGGTTTCTCTTAAACTAGATAATTTTGTGGGTAACATGCAGACTGATTCTAAAATCTGGGTTTTTTGGGATTCTTCTATTCCCCTTGATATCATTGATAATTCTGCTCAGCATATCACTATGGGTCTTCGCTCAGCTTCTGGTTACTCTTCATTTATTACTTGCATCTATGCTTCTTGTCATTTGGATCAACGCCGTAATCTATTTGATCATCTGTTACAATTTAGTCTCATGGTGGAGGTTCCGTGGCTAATTGGTGGAGATTTTAATTGCATTGCTCACCCCTCGGAAAAGTTGGGAGGTACTTTTGGCAATTTGTCTAGTATGATAGATTTCAATGCATTCATTGCTGCTTCTGGTTTGTTTGATGCTGGATATATGGGAACATCGTTCACATGGAATAATAACCGTGTTGGAGCTGCTAATATTCGTGCTCGGCTGGATCGTATCTTTATTAATGAGAAACTTCAAGATCTTTGGCGTAATTTTTCGGTGAAGCATTTAAGTAGGGGGTCTTCAGATCATTGCCCCTTGCTTCTCTCCTCGGACAGTGATTCTCATGGTCCAAGCCGCTTTATCTTTCAAAATATGTGGACTACTCATGAATCTTTCTTGCAGGGCGTCTCTACTGTTTGGACTTCCTCTAGGGTATCTGATGTTAATCCCCTCATTCGCCTCCACCTAAAGCTTAAGGAGGTTAAGTCTTTTCTTAAAAGTTGGAATAAGGATGTCTTTGGGAATGTGCAACAGATGGTTATTCTTGCATCGGATGAGGTGGCCAGACTTCAATTCGAATTTGACCTATCTCCTTCTGCAGATAATCGTTCCAACTTATATGCTGCTAATGCCAGGCTGAATTCGGCTATGAATAGGGAAGAGATGTTCTGGAAACAAAAAGCGAGGGTGGATTGGCTTGCCAACGGAGATCGTAACACTTCCTTTTACCATGCCACTGTCAAGTGCCACAGGAGAAAAAATTTTATTCACAGGCTTCAAATCCCACCTTCGCATGATTGGTGCACGGACCAGAACCACCTTAAGGAGGAAGCAGCTTTGTTTTTTCATAATCTATTATCTTCTGAGCCCCATGAGGTTGATGTGGGTTTGCTGTCTTTAATTCCTTCTATTATTACCTCTGATCAGAATAATATTCTCTGCCTGTCCCCTAATGCGGAGGAAATTCGGAACACGGTTCTGGCCATGAATGGTAATAGCGCTCCTGGTCCTGATGGATTTTCTGGGGCGTTTTATACTCACTGCTGGGAGATTATTAAAGAAGATGTCACTGCTGCTGTCCAAGGTTTCTTTGCTGGTTTCTGTCCTCCCAGGGGTTTATCTTCCTCAATTATTACTCTTATTCCTAAAGTGGATATGCCCCGCACTTTCAGTGACTTTCGCCCCATCACCTGGTTAAATTTTGCTTTCAAAATTATATCCCGGATTCTATGTGCTCGGCTAACCCCTTTGCTCCCGTTGATCATTTCGGAAAATCAGAGTGCATTTATCCAGGGAAGAGCTATTTTTGATAATGTGTCTTTGGCCCGGCATATTTTGAGGGATATCAACCGTAAGGTTCGAGGTCATAACATTTTGTTCAAACTTGATATGGCTAAAGCCTATGATCGTATGGAATGGGACTTTCTCTTGCTTGTTATGAAGAAGTTTGGCTTCTCCAATAGGTTCACCTCGCTGGTTGGTATGCTTCTTTCTAACTGCTGGTCATCTATCAGCTTTAATGGCAATATTTCTGGTTATTTCAAGTCTACCAGGGGCATTCGTCAAGGTGATCCATTGGCACCAATCCTGTTCATCATTGCCTCTGAGGTGCTTAGCCGAGGCCTTTCTCACTTGTTTAGCAACGGCCTTATCAATTATTTCAGAGGCCCCAGAGGTGTTCCACATGTGTCCCATCTTCTGTATGCGGATGATACTCTGATTTTTATGAATGCAGGGATTCAAGGGGTTAGACATTTGTTGCGTTTCCTGCAAACCTATGAATCTAGTTCGGGTCAAAGAGTTAATGCGAGCAAGAGTTCCTTTTATCTTCCTGATAAGGCGCCTTTGGCTTTAGCTTCCCGCATTACTGCTGTAACTGGGTATACTATTCAACAAGGTAATATGAAATACCTGGGCATCCCTTTGAAGGTGGGCAGGCTGAAGGTTGAAGACTACAAGTTCTTGGTGGAATGTGTTACTAGGAAACTCTCTGGATGGCGTGCCAAAATTTTGTCCCAGGTGGGACGGGCTGTGCTTATTCGTTCTGTGCTCTTGAGCATCCCGGTCTATTTGGCAAGTTCTATGACTATCCCTCAATCTATTATTCTACAAGTGGAACGCCTTTGTGCTAATTTCTTTTGGCAAGGAGGTGATGGTCAGCATAGACGTCATTGGGTGGCCTGGTCTACGTTGCAAAAGCCGATGAATGAGGGTGGTCTGAATTTTCTCTGCAAGTGGCAATGGCGGCTAAGCAACTTTGGAACATCCTTCATGGTCACTCTCTCTGGTCGTCTTATGCTAAATCTAGATTCCTTTCCCTTTCTCACCTTCAGGAGGTCCATTCTCCTTTTCCTTTTGGAATCTCTAAGAAAGTCTTTTTAAGGCTAAAGAATTGCTTTTGGCTCATACAAGGTGGATTGGTGGGGATGGCAATAATGTGAAATTTTTCCTTGATACTTGGATAGGCGAATCTAGTCTCTTACATCTCCTTCAGAACTTGAGTGCAATTACTAGTCCTCATGCTTCGGTTAGAGATATCTTATTTGATGTTGATAACCCTGTTTGGTCTTCTCTCAGTTTATCTCCTCAGCATGGGCAATCACTTCTTTCGGACCAGCCTGATAAATTTATTTGGGGTCCCAATCCCCATGGTGAATTTTCTGTGAAATCAGCTTATCTCTTAGCTTCGGCCTCTGGCGTGGGCCGTAGTGCATGGATGAAGCTGTGGTCTCACTTTATCCCTCCTCGTGTTGCTATGTTCGGTTGGAAACTGATCCATAGAGTGGTAGCAGTGGATTCGCGGATTGTGGAGTGTGGCATTCCTATCGCTTCCAAGTGTGTGTGCTGTACCTCTCATGAGCAAGGAAAGCCTAGATCACCTATTTGTCTCCAGTATGATTGCCAAAGATCTTTGGTCCTGGGTGGCTCCTCTCCTATGCAATAACATGTCCTGGAGTGATCATGTTTCCATCAGATTTTGGAGTATTGTTGTGGGTACTTCTATGAGCTCTCCTTTACAGGTTGTAGGATTATTGATGTCTATTACCATGCTATGGGAAATCTGGAAATTTAGATGTACGGCTCGTATGGAGGGTGTCTTTTCTCAGATTGAGTCTATTAAAAAGAAAATCCTTGTGACCGTGCGTTCTTCTATAGCTTCTACTAAATTCTATGGTTCTATTTCTCATAGCCATGCAGCCACTCTCCAGATGTTCAATATTACTCTCGCTGTCAGCATCAAGCTTCCTTCCCTGGTCAGTTGGATCCCTCCTTTGAATGGTTACTGTTTGAATGTTGATGGAGCTTCCAAAGGTAACCCAGGACCGAGTGGTGGTGGGGGTTGTATCAGAGATAAACATGGTGTTTTTCTATGTGGTTTCTCATTCTACTATGGCATGGGTAGTAGTGCTGTTGCTGAAGTCCGAGCTGTGTATGATGGGCTACGATTAGCAAAGCAACGGAACTTGAACATCTCCATTTTGTACTCGGATTCTCATACAACTCTGCAGGCGATTTCAGCGGGTCGTTTTCCCCACTGGGCTGTCTTCCCTTGGTGGCGCGGACTGCTCCTTGGGTGATCTGATGAAGCCGCGTTTAGTGCATACTTATCGGGAGGAAATCAAGCAGCGGACTCTTTAGCTAATCATGCATGCAATACTGCTTCTAGCTCGGTGTTTTATGACTTATCTTCTCTACCTCAGTCATCTCGAGGAGCTATATTGATTGATTAGGCGGGTTTACCTAGCTTCCGTCAGGTTTAATTGTATTTAGTGTGATCTGGTATGAGTTTGTTTTTGGATGGGTTGGTACTCGGGTTCTTCCTTTCTTGTATGGGTACTCTGGCAGGGGTATGCCCCAAAGGTTCTGTATCAAGTTTTATCTCATTTATAAAATATCTGGTTCCAGGGATCGCACCAGGGGAGTGATCACACTATTCCCCGCTGGGGAGTAGTGCACTTAGCTGGTTCGTTGATCCTGTGACCTACTTTAAAAAAAAAAAAAAAAAGAGAATTAGCATCATTGTACCCTCTAAATTGAGGGATCGAGCAAATGGACAGAAATATGAAATAGAAATCAAACTAAGATTGCACAAAGATGCAACTCTAACTTTAAAGTGATCTAAAACTCAAGAAAATGAAAGGATGACAGAACAAAATCTCAACAAAAAACTTCTCAAGCCACTGTACCCCTACAGCTTAGGGTAGGAACATTAAGCAACATTAATTGTCTACAACCACCCGAGCACTTTCACAGCTCACAAATCAATTAGAAATTTCTCAAAAGATCGAACAGAAAATTTTAGATACTCAAAATTTAATGTTGCTAAATCAAACGCATAGTACTACCTCCAGAAACCCCTCAACACACACAGGTCAGGTGATCCTGATCTGAAACGCCAGAACAGAAGAAAAGAGAAGCTAAACTCTCATAACTCTCCTGTAATCTCTGAATCATCCAACAATCAACGCACAGAAGACAGGGAAGAAAGAGTGATCCCTTCACAGAACACAGAAGAAATGAAATAACCACAGGGTCAAATTCTCCAACTCAACTAGTCCAATCTCACAAGAAAGAAAAAAAATAATAACAACAACACTCCCACTAGATCGTTCTCTTCTAAGCACAGAAGGAAATGGAAAGTAGCACAGACGCAAAGAACAAAGCAATTAGCAAGCTTCAGAAGAACAGAAGAAGACCAAAATGGAATGCAAAGTACTAAACTCAAATTCCCTCCAATGCTGAACCAGAGAAAGGAAAGAACCAAAAGAAATTGCCACTGAACTGAATTCAATCAATACCGAAGGAATGGAGCTCCCTGGATCAAACTCTCATAGCCCTCAAACTTTCATAGCTCACCCCTGAGAACTGCAGAACCAAAAGAAAGGAAAAACCCAAAAATTGCAGAACTTAAAACCCCTCTGGAAATTTCAACTCTCCGATCTGAACTCCCCTTACAGCAAAGAAGAAAAATAAAAAAAAACAAAAATCTAAACCAAGCAACTCATCTCCTCCCTGCTGAAAACAAAATACAGGAAAAGAAATTGCCAAACAAAACTCCCTAAAGCCTCACTGGTGAAACCCCTAAACTCTCAGAAACCTGGAAGAAAAATTACAGAAGCATGAAAGAACAACATCTCCAAATCCTCCGAAACACACAAGGAATGCATATAACAAACTCCACTGGTTCGGATGCTACAGCACAGAAGAAATGAATCTAAACGCAAGAGCAATGAAACTAACTCAGAAGAAATAGATGAAATAACACCAAGGAAATGGAAGAACACAATCTGAACTCTCGAAATCTCTCACAATTGATCTCTGGAAGAACTGAAAATAAAACCTAAAAAAAATTCTAAAAACTCAAACCCCAACCCTCCCCTACTCTGCTGAAAGAAGGATTACAAAAGAAAATGACAGAAAAGAAACCCAAAAATTTGAACCCCCAGCCCTCCCCTTAGAAGTCTGGAAGAATAGAAAATATAGGGAAATGGAGACTAAAAATCCTAAGAAATTCCGAACTGCAGAACCTCCGGAGAAGAGGACCTCGGGGTCCTTTTATATGTGCCCGGGCCTCCTGGCGAGCTCCTCTTCCCGCCTTCTCCATCGCCTCAGCACCAGGATCGCCAGCTTTGCTCCACCTGGATCACCAGCATTGCTCGGCCTCCAGCTCAGCACGGAGTGCACACGGATTCTGCAGACCACCCAGCCACATCGCACAACACTCTGGCACCTTCCTGATCTGCCTCTGTCGGATCTGCATGCCCCCATCGCCAGCTGGAGATCCGGCGGCCCAGTAGCACCATCTCCGCACGATCAGAGCTCCATTCTCCTTCAAATCGCCAGCTTCCACATCACCAAGCAGCTCCACACGGGTCGCACCATCTGCGTATCCTGGCCACCACCTCATGGTGCCCTGCACCGCCATGCCTCCTGCATGCATCGCCGCACACCCATCTCCATCTCCACAGCTTCAAACAGGTCCAGCCCGCCTCCAGCACACCTCAGCCTCCTCCGCCCTTCTGCTGGCCTCCAGATCTGCACCAGCCCTAGCCTTCATAAGCCCCAAATCGCCAAGCATCAGGGGCTTCCAGGCGACCTGTTAAGAAGAAAGAACAAAAAATGTGCGTGACCTATTTTAATGAGAAAAAGGCATAAAAGACCTATGGGGTATGTGCGTGTTGGAATTGGGTATGGTGAGGTATACTATTATTTATTTAATGAGATGGGAGTGTGTTATGTATAAAAACTTATTAAAATTTGATTTATTTACAACTACTATTTACATGAATTGAAAGATGCTTACTAAAAATTATTTATGTACAATGTATTTATAAAAAGTGAGAACACTTTATTATTCAAAAAGTATTGACAGCATTCAATGAAAATCTAACTATATATATGTTCTACCCAAAAATTTAACTAAAATGTTCAAAATTTATTTGTGGATGAAATGAAAGGTAAAATCAAATTGCAAATGATATCTAAAATCAACTAAATGTATGAAATTTAACACGAAAAATTATGTAGTTATCAATGCCCCTGGTAGAGATCTCACCAGTGCCTTCTAATCATTGTCGAAGAGTGAGCCTTATGAAGTAGAATGGAAATAGGGTCAACCTTAAGGCATTTCAGTGAAATTTTGGATCCTAACAGTGGAACAAATCTCTAGGAACTCATCTATATGCCTATAAGTATCTTCATTGGGATTGCCATAGAAGGATGGTAACATTTGAATGGTTCCTGGCTTGATTTCGAAGTGATTTGCAAGAATTTTGGCCTAATGCAAGTGGTAGGTTGATAATTAGAAGGAATAAAGTATTCCTTCATCTGTCTGGGTGCAGCCTCTTCTAAATTTCTAGCAACTTGGTTCTGGTTTTGGTTGGCCATCCTATGAAAGAATCTTTCAATCTCGTCTTTAGGTTGAGCCAAATCTAAGTTCTGGGAGCATCTACCAAGCATGCACAGATGAAAAGCCTTCTATTTATGATTTTTTGAATTTTTATTGATTTTTTTTGAATTTTTATGAACAAACACAAAAAAGCAAACACTTTCAAAACAAATTATCCTAAACTCTAAGTGTTCCTTGGACTTATGTTATTTTTCTCAAAATCATATTTATACTTGCTTAAGTCCAATTCTAACTCTTCTTGTACGGCCAGGTAAGAGGTGGAGTAGAGGGAGGCCCCCCTTGCTTTCGCAAGGACCCAATTAAATACCTCTAACTCACTTAAGCGTAAGCTTTTTAACCTCTAATCCTAGACACCAGACTCAAAGAGAAGTCTTAGAATTAAGAAAGAACAAATCTAATTATGACCCCTAGGGCCAAGTCTACTGGTTTTTATTGAAAGTTTAGGACAAATGCAAGAATGTGAAAATTTTTGTGATTTTTGGGCAAAGGAAAGGGTATGAAATCCCTCACCTTATCTTTTATTCTAATGGGTGAAGCCCTTAAGCAGTCCCATTTAAAAATGAAGTGCACATATCAGATTCAAACAATGGGTTGTCTAATGCTAAGTCTAATGCATGAAACGAGCGATGGAAGTCTTACCTTCCCCCTCAATCTTCAATGCAAGAAAAGAGATGACAATTAAAATGACAATTAAGATGATGAATGTCCTAAAACATGAGATCTAATCTTGAGAAATGAAATTTTATTTACAAACAAACGGCTAACATGAAAGAGCGATTTGGAAATTTTTTTAGATTTTAGAATTTTTAATTTTTATTTGGTTTTGAATTAAATGAAATGAAACTAACTAAGAAAATATGAAGTGGTACTATAGACTAGTCTCAAACCACACAAACCACAAAAGAGTCCCATTATTACATGCCAACAAGAAAGAAATATCTGTACATGCACAGAGAGTACATGAAAACCTCACTACAAGCTTCTCTCACACTCCTCTATCTAGAATTCTGAATTAAAAGAAAAAATGAAAAAACAAATCAGCAAGCTTCTCTCAAACGGGCTTCAAAGGTCAAGCCCAATCTCCATGTTCCACTCCTTGTGCAAATCTGAAATAAGAAGCCCAATAACAAGTCAATAGAAAGCCCAAAGCAAATGAAATTAAATCAAAACAGAATTAAATCAAACTCTAACGCCTCCCCGGCAACGGCGCCAAGATGAACGCGGCTTTGTTGATTGTGCACTTCCGTTGTCTAGAGTTCCTTGCACAGATCAACGAGCCCACCTTCTCTAACTGTCTCACAGATTTAAAATAGAAAAAAGAAAACTAGCACAATGCTGAGAACAAGTCATTTCCACAAGGAGGCTGAATAAAGTTTGACTTAAGAAACTGTTTCTGAATTAATTCTGTAAACATCCCCAATCAAATTCCTCACAACTCGACGAATCAAGCACAATGAAAGGATAAGCTAAATTGAAATTAAAAGAGAATTAGCATCATTGTACCCTCTCAATTGAGGGATTAAGCAAATGGACAAAAATCTGAAATAGAAATCAAACTAAGATTGCAAAAAGATGCAACTCTAACTTTATAGTGATCTAAAACTCAAGAAAATGAAAGGATGACAGAACAAAATCTCAACAGAAAACTTCTCAAGCCACTATACCCCTACAGCTTAGGGGAGGAACATTAAACAACATTAACTCTCTACAACCACCCGAGCACTTTCACAGCTCACAAATCAATCAGAAATTTCCGAAAAGATCGAAGAGAAAATTTCAGATACTCAAAATTTAATGTTGCTAAATCAAACGCAGAGTAGTACCTCCGGAAACCCCTCAACACACACAGCTCAGATGATCCTGCTCTCAAATGCCAGAACAGAAGAAAAGAGAAACTAAACTCTCATAACTCTCCTGCAATCTCTGAATCATCCAACAATCAACGCACAGAAGACAGGGAAGAAAGAGTGATCCCTTCACAGAACACAGAAGAAATGAAATAACCACAGGGTCAAATTCTCCAACTCAACCAGTCCAATCTCACAAGTAAGAAAAAAAATAATAACAACAACACTCCCACTGGATCTGCGACGACCCTCATTATACCGGTATGGTTATACCAACCCACGTCGGTATAGCGAGCGTCATCACAGTGAGACATTTACCCAACAATGACATTCAGCTGAGATACACGTGAATATAAGAACAGAGTAGCGGAAGTAAAAGAACCAATGTCTTCATTTCATTCATCATCCACATTTAACATACATGTTTCGATAACATTTAAAGAGCTAAAAGTCCACATAATTTAAATTGCTGAAAATCAAATACATAGATGTCCATACTTATACATTCTTCCATGATAATGCTAGTACAATGTTCAATTTACATACTATGAAAATCACAAAATGTCACAAGTACTCCAACACTCTAATCTCCACGCTCGGAGTCGGTCTCCAACGTCTCCTCCACAAGTGTCTCGTCACCAACTACACCTGTACGCCGAAGCAAGTAGTGAGTCTAAAAGACTCCGCAAGTAATTCTACACATACCGTACATGCACATATCATAGTAGGTTCTACATACACGTTCACAAGACACAACATGTAGCATGCTTGACATTAAATTTTACAACCTAAAATGGTGAATCTACAATTTAAACACATGGACTATGCTTTCAGATTTCCTAAAATAGAATCACCTATCACATGCTTTCTATTCATTCTCACATAAAAATTTACCTTCAACCAACTAAGACATGAAAGCCATTAACATGAATTTCCGAGCATGCATGAAAGGAAACATACCTAACATGGAATCTACACATTCCTACGCATATACGTAACCATTTTACTTGCTTTAAGCTTACTGGTTTTACATGCTTTAGCAACCATAATCTAACACATGAGAGCTACAACAACGATTAAATCACAACATGTGAACAACCAAGTATGGAAGTTGTTTATATATGCTTAACAATTATCCCTAGCATGGATTCTAGGCATTTTGCATACATAAACATGATCATAACATAGTAAAGCTACTGTTTAAGCATGATTTCAGATTGTCATAACATGGATTACAAACTCACATCCTCACATTTTGGTTTCACATTTTTACACAATTTCGAATTCGCATATTTCACACTTTACACATGCACTTTTACACATTGTTCACATTCACATTTTCACATGAACACATACACATTTACACAATCACATTTAGTGCCGTAACACATAGTCCAAACCACCAAAGAAGGACACAACACATCACATCACATAGACGTCATCTAGGCAATACAATGGCGACTCTTGGACTGCGCAGACCGGGAGAACAAGTCTCCACCCTAACCAGTGGTACTTGTCCACCTCTAGGATTTCCCCCTAATGCCCTTAGGGTCACAACACATTGAACCTTCTCAGGGGGACTTTTCCCTGATACGGTTCCACTGCCCTCTGTGGAAGCAGTGTCACACTTGGCACAATTTACACTTACACGTTTTCCGATTTAAGCACTTAGTTTAGCACATGACACTCACATCTCACTCATTCACTCATTCACACACATGGGGCTCTGTTTTCCTGACATGACACTACAATTAAAGAAATTTTACACTCAGGGAATTTCACCCTTCAGGTTGAAATAAACAGAATAAATCATTTTTGCAATGGCATGCATAAATTTCGTATTTCTACATAGAAAATTCATATTGCGTCATATACTTGTCCAAATGACCTGAAATTTTAACCACTAGCTGATTTCGGGTTAGGATCCCACATGCAAATTTTCAGATTTTTCTAACTTAAAATGTAATTACAGAAAATCTAACATCGAATTCACATGCTATCCACAATTCAAGTTAGCATGGAGTTGAACACCAATCACAAATTTAACAACTCACTGTCTGAACCGTAGCATGCATAGAGCCACATGATTTATTCCCGAATTTATTGGGCAATACACAATTTACGGAAGATTATTGTGACCTACGCATGATTTCTATTTCCCAAATCAGAAAATTCAATAAATCATACAAGCATGGAAAATTCCAGAAATTCAGAGCACAGACAGGGTTGTACATACATGGTTAACAAAATTAGGGCAACATGATTTTACCACGGATTATCAGGATAATGGTGAGAACAGACACATGAACATTCTTCCACATGCTTTCAAATATGTAAATAAGCTCTACCATCCACAAAATAAGTGTACATTCACATTCACATCCATCACATTAGCTAGTATACATAGTATATAAGAGATTACATTATATCCTCATCGTGAAACATATCGAAATTAATCATATAGAAGGGCAGAACAGCTTGCTGTTCTGCTCAGATGAACTTAACGGCGAGCTATGGCCGCTAATTAATGTTAATGGCACAATCGCTGGATGCTAAGCATGATCTTAACAACAACAGATGTTGCCATTAAGTTCAGATCTGTGCAAAACACAGACCCGAGCTCCAAAGATAGGGTGAATTGGGGGATCTAGGACACGAGGGAAAATGCACAAAAATGATAAAACCAACCTAGACACATACAGGGACGTTATGGGTAGGGTACTTGCCTTAGAAAATACACCAAACGGATCTAGGGCTTGGTGAAGCTCTCCTTGGGCTGTCCCAAGAAGCTCCTAGAAAAGCTTCACTCTGGGTTCTAGGAAGAAGATGGCTCCAAGATAAGGTCGGGGAAGCCTCCTCCTCCACTCCAGCTAGCTCTTTGCTGTAGTAGATGGTCGGTGCAAGCTTCAGGTAGCCGGATTTAGGGTTGCAAAGGTGAGCTCTTCACACAGATTTTAGGGTTTTCTCTTTTTTTTCTCTTCTTCCCCTCTTGCAAAGGGGCAAAGAGAATGGTGTGAGTTGCAAAAATGGCTTTGTATATAGCCAAGGACCTCTCACCCACGCAGGAGATGATGTGATACCCCTTTCAGACTGTTGGGGACAGCTCCCCAATGGTTGGGGTAGCTTGCTCCGGGATTTCTGGCTCTGCTACGCATGCAGGTCAGTGATCTTGACGTCAACATCGGTGGACGCCTAAGTAAGTTCTGACGTCACACGATATTGACGTTGACAACCCTTAGCGTCCAATAGGTGGACGCCAACTAGCCCTTCGGCCAGAAGTCAAAATCATGCAGAAACCCATGCACATCATGTATATATACATGTAATATCTATATGGTATTGTGCACACACTACCATCAAGCAATACATACATTATTTATACCTAAATTATACACAAACACACATAAGTATACTAATTAATACATACGTAGATACATACATACATGCACAAGCACAATATTCACACACACGACACACACAAAAACGCGACGGAAATTCGAGGGCCTTACAGGATCGGTCTCTTCTAAGCACAGAAGGAAATGGAAGTAGCACAGACGCAAAGAACAAAGCAATTAGCAAGCTTCAGAAGAACAAAAGAAGACAAAAAATGGAATGCAAAGTACTAAACTCGAATTCCCTCCAAATGCTGAACCAGAGAAAGGAAAGAACCAAAAGAAATTGCCACTAAACTGAATTCAATCAATACCGAAGAAATGGAGCTCCCTGGATCGAATTCTCACAGCCCTCAAACTTTCACAGCTCACCCCTGAGAACTGCAGAACCAAAAGAAAGGAAAAACCCAAAAATTGCAGAACTTAAAACTGCTATGGAAATCTCAACTCTCCGATCTGAACTCCCCTTACAGCAAAGAAGAAAAATAAAAAAAAACAAAAATCTGAACTAAGCAACTCATCTCCTCTCTGCTGAAAACAAAATACAGGAAAAGAAATTGCCAAACAAAACTCCCTAAAGCCTCACTGTTGAAACCCCTGAACTCTCAGAAACCTAGAAGAAAAATTACAGAAGCATGAAAGAACAACATCTCCAAATCCTCCGAAACACACAAGGAATGCATATAACAAACTCCACTGGTTCAGATGCTACAGCACAGAAGAAATGAATCTAAATGCAAGAGCAATGAAACTAACTCAGAAGAAATAGATGAAATAACACCAAGGAAATGGAAGAACACAATTCTGAACTCTCAAAATCTCTCACAGTTGATCTCTAGAAGAACTGAAAATAAAACCTAAAAAAAATTCTAAAAACTCAAACCCCAACCCTCCCCTGCTCTTCTGAAAGAAGGATTACAAAAGAAAATGACAGAAAAGAAACCCAAAAATTCGAACCCCCAGCCCTCCCCTGAGAAGTCTAGAAGAATAGAAAATATAAGAAAATGGAGACTAAAAATCCAAAGAAATTTTGAACTGCAGAACCTCCAGAGAAGAGGACCTCGGGGTCCTTTTATATGTGCCCGGGCCTGCTGGCGAGCTCCTCTTCCCGCCTTCTCCATCGCCTCAGCACCAGGATCGCCAGCTCTGCTCCACCTGGATCGCCAGCATTGCTCGGCCTCCAGCTCAGCACGGAGTGCACACGGATTCTGCACACCACCCAGCCACATCACACAGCACTCTGGCGCCTTCCTGATCAGCCTCTGTCGGATCTGCATGCCCCCATCACCAGCTGGAGATCCGGCGGCCCAGCAGCACCATCTCCGCACGATCAGAGCTCCATTCTCCTTCAAATTGCCAGCTTCCACATCACCAAGCAGCTCCGCACGGGTCGCACCATCTGCGTATTTTGGCCACCACCTCAGCGCGCCCTGCACGCCATGCCTCCTGCATGCATCGCCGCACACCCATCTCCATCTCCACAGCTTCAAACAGGTCCAGCCCGCCTCCAGCACACCTCAGCCTTCTCCGCCCTTCTGCTGGCCTCCAGATCTGCACCAGCCCTGGCCTTCACAAGCCCCAAATCGCAAGCATCAGGGGCTTCCAGGCGACCTGTTAAGAAGAAAGAACAAAAAATGTGTGTGACCTATTTTAATGAAAAAAAGGCATAAAACCTATGGGGTATGTGCGTGTTGGAATTGGGTATGGTGAGGTATACTATTATTTATTTAATGAGATGGGAGTGGGTTATGTATTAAAAACTTATTAAAATTTGATTATTTACAACTACTATTTACAAGAATTGAAAGATGTTTAATAAAAATTATTTATGTACAATGTACTTTTAAAAAGTGAGAACACTTTATTATTCAAAAAGTATTGACAGCATTCAATGAAAATATAACTATATATGTTCTACCAAAAAATTTAACTAAAATTTTCAAAAATTTATTTGTGGATGAAATGAAATGTAAAATCAAATTGCAAATGATATCTAAAATCAACTAAATGTATGAAATTTAACACGAAAAATTCTGTAGTTATCAATGCCCCTTGGTAGAGATCTCACCAGTGCCTTCTAATCATTGTCGAAGATGAGCCTTATGAAGTAGAATAGCCTCAGGCGATGAAATGCTCTCAAGGAGGTACCTGCAAACCAATATTTACCTTTCTCGCACGACCACCTTAGATGATAATGGTGAGAGGTGAAACATGGAGTGAGATAGAAGACGAGAAGAAAGAATTTGATGGCGAGAGATGTGAATTGAGTAAGGTAAGGATAGAGAATGTACAATAATGGAAGGATGAGAGAGCACACAATGAACAACATGGTCCATGGGAAGAAGGCGTGCCCCTTGTGATAGGGCAAATGTCGAAAAGAAGTGAACTCCACCAAGTCAGGAGGCTTAGGAGGAGTGAATGAAGTGGGGTCCCCCTCAAGCATAAAGAAAGGAGTTGAGCTTCACGGAGACAAGGATGAAGTTCTCTGACCAGTGTGGATTTCCCTTGAGAGAGGAATGTGAGGAGCTGAAATGGTGCCCTAAACCCGAGCAGAATTACAAATCACAGAGATCCCAACATTTGAAGATGGTCCAATATGAATTAGTATAAGAATAAAAACGGACCATATAAAGGATGGTATGCCCCTCGAAGCCAACGCCAATGTAGATGACGAAGTAGCCTAAGTGCCCCATGAAGGTGCCTTGTTTGAAAAGGAGGTAGATGGATCCAGCTGGAATGAAAGGGTTGCCCCTGTTCTTGAATGATAGACAAGTTGTAAGGGGTTGAGTGGAGAACAAATCACTTCGAGTCCTTGTTGAAAGGGTCCAACATGAATGAGATTGAGGGACTCGAGGAACAATTAAGGGAGTTGGCTTGATGAGAGGAAGGGGACCAAGCGATGCAGGGAATGAGCTGGGTGCAAACTTCGCAAGTAAGCTAACATGGCACCTTAGCTTGAGGAAAATTGGCTTGATCTCCTATGGAGCGGGAAGAACAACCTTAAGAAAGCTTTAGCAGATTGCCAAGGAATAATGGCCCCATATCCCATAGGTCTAGGATATTCAAGTTCTAGCAAGAGAGGATTGGGGATCTGCAAAGCTGCTCTTAAGAGAGGGGGCAGAATGATTTGAATTTGCAATGGCTAGGCAGTTTGATTGGGTGGCTTGGAAATTCGGGTAATGGTTTTAGTTAAAGAATGATTGGATGCCCCTAGCTTGGCTGGTTCTCTGGCTTCATGCCCCTTCTCCTTACTGGGTGCCCCGTCTACAACCTTCTCATGATGAACTGACTCTTTCTCCCTAGAATGGGAATAAATCGAGTGTGAGACTAAAGGAATGGCTGGTTGTGATCTCACACTTTTAGAAGGAGGGAGAATGAGTTGGAGCCTTTGGGAGCCATAGGTGGGCGGCTCATAGGAGGGATTGGGAACCGAATGGGTGTCCTGGCGAGCAGGTCATATTAGCACTAGGGGTCGCTCTTCTAGGATGGCCTCTACAGTGGTGGAAGATTTCTGAGACATTATGGAGGGACACGGGTACCATTCTTCAAAACCTTCTACCCCCCACTGTTGTTCTCTCCTCACAACCCGGGGTTCTGAATGTGTCATGATGTTGACTTTTTCCTGGGACTTGGAGGAGGATGGATTGTTGTTGTTTTGGTGGTTGGGGAGGGGGTTCTGTACAATATCTAGGTCCCTTCCCGTGTACCTAGACTTGGAAATGGCGACCTTAACATCATCCCAATTGATCCTACTCTGATCGTTCATGTCATACACCCAGTCACGGAAAGTGAAGCAATTGTGGATATGATGACCGGGGGCCCTATGATAGGGACAATACTTTGAGGTATCGGCCCTCGGATGCACACCTTCCTTTTGTGGTGGGAGTTGGATATCATTGCAAGACCTGAGGGCGAAGAAAATGTCCCCAAGGGATTCAGGAAGGGCAGGATAGTGAGATCTCTTGGGACCGGGACGGGTATAGCCAGAAAGTGGAGGGAAAGCAGAGTAGGGCATAGAGGGATGTGATGGGAATTGGTGAGGATTGAAAGTGGGATTGGAGGGTTTGTTAGGGGGCCTCAATGGCTAGCTGCAAATGCTAACGGACTCATCAACGATCACCCCCTCGGTGGTGGGTGCCATGGGAGCCTTGTGTCCCTTGGGCTTCCCTTCAAAGAATGGTGGGAGGGAAGAGTTCTTAATTTGGTTTTGAACCACCCTAGCTCGGTTGTAAAGGTGTGCAAAAGAGGGAAACTCACTAAGCATCAATATAGATCGGAGCAAAGGGGTTGTGTTGGTGACTATCATGGTTATGGCTTGGAACTCCGGGATAGGGAGGTTGGCCCTCGAAGCCATGGATCTCCAACGGTTGGCAAATGTGACAAAGTCCTCATCTGGCCTCATCTTTTCCACCACCAAGTCAGGAAGTGTAGGGACTTGGGTGGCCATGTAAGAGAAGTGGGATATGAAGCGTTCGGAGACTATGTCAAAATTGATGTGATCAGATGCGGGTAAGGAAGTGAACCACCTCAAAGCCTCCCCTTCTAACGATTGTTGGACGAGGTGGACCAAGAGGACCCGATCATATAGCCACCGGTGGGAATCCATGGTGAAGCCGACAAGATGGAATTGGGGGTCGGAGGTCCCATCATACTTGCGATATTTCGGGGCCTTGAAACCCGGGGGAAAGTAAGCGTTGGGGAGCTTGCAGTAATTTTAGAGAGAGTGAGGCTTGGAGAGGGACAATGACTCAGGTAAGAGTCTCCTAACAAGACCCTCCATCTCCGACCGGGAGATGGATTCGGATTGAGCGGGGGGTGTGTTGGAAATAGGGTGGATAGACAAAAGGAGGAGTTGGAATAGGAGTTGGTGCCGGAGTGGGAGGAGGAATAGGAGAAATAGGAACTCGGGATGGAGTGACGGTCCTAGGAGTGGGCCTAGATGAAGAGGCATTGAAGGGAGATGGAGAGGAAGGAGAGGCCATTGCCCAGATGGTATGCTTGGAAAGCATAGAAATGATGTCCTCAAGCGAATAGCAGGACATGAGTTTGGAGAATTTGGGGTCATCTTGGATTTCTTGAGCATACGTTGACCCTCAACTTACCTCCTCATTGTCGGCTTGAGAGGAGGATTGGACCGACTCTTGGGGCTGAACATTAGAATTAACCATTCCGACAAATTCATCATGGATATTATCATCGTACTCAAAAGCCAGATTGTTAGACATATTGAAGGAGTTCAACCAAGAGTCCATTAGAAACACAACCCACTGGTTTTAAGATGGTTAAGTTGATTAACTACACTGTTATTAGGAGAAATGTGGATTTCTACCAAACAATGTTGTCAAACAACGTCCCAAAATTTTTATATGTTGAAGTTGTGTGTTAGTTAGACTTGTAAAGGCCGGTTCTCTCACTTCTCACTCGAAGCCGGGTGAATAGGCAAACTAGATGGGAAGGTAAAGGTCCTCCTGCCCCATACCATGAGGGAATCCATGAAATTTAGAGACTTATGGAGTTCTTCTTGAAGCCAACCCGATTTACCCAAGAGGGAATCCCCGAGTAAAAGGTTGTGAATCAAGAAGGGGCTATCCTAAAAATGTGTGGGGAGGCTAGAACAGAAGAGAAATGAGGACCCCCTCCTGACTGAGGACTGTTAGGGAGTCAAACAGGAAGCAGACAGAAAGAAAAATAGATCAAAACAGCCAAAAAACAAGCTTCTGGGAAATAATGGCAAGACAGTGGACGTTTAGTTTCTCAGAAAAACGTAGACGGCAAGATCGATGGACGCTAACAGGAAGTAAACAGCTGGAGATGTTGACGCTAAGAATAACTAAACGACCGGAACGATGGACATTTACCTGGGTAAACGGCAAGATCGCTTGCCGTCTACTTGTGTGCAGACTGAAAACTATGGTAGTAGCAGTTGTCCCACCCTGATCGCCAAAGAAGAGCTGTGGACGCTTCGTTCCGCACCCCCCAAGTGGTTGAAACTCCAGAGAAGTGTCCCGAACATTGTCTTTGCTCCCTCGTTGACGTGGAAAGGTTGCTTGTTGACTTCTTCTTGCTTCTTTGACTCCGGTTTGACCAGGTTGACCAAGGGGAAAATGAAGAGACCAGCAAATGAAATGAGTGGGAGGTGATCGCTAGGGCCTTACCTATGCCCAAGGAAGTGTCTTGATCGTGCCGGTGACGCTGCCTTGCGAAGCGGTTGATGGTGGGACTCCAACTTTCCTCTCTTCCGCCGGCCAAAGAAAGGAAGCTCCACGGTCTTGCTTTAGTGTTCTTGCAACCAAGAGAGAACTCTATTAGACTTAGGGCAGTGTAGTAAACGTCCAAAATGAAAATAAGAAACCCAAAAGGAGAGCTTCGTACCGGTTGCGGCTTGAGAAGAGGGGTGGCCAAATGTTATGACCACCCTTCTTCCCTCTGTTTTGGTTTGGAAAAACCCTTTTAGGTGTGTAGGGAAGTGCACTATATGCCTAGAGTGTGTGTGTGTGTGTGTGTGTGTGTGTGTGTGTGTGTGTGTGTGTGTGTGTGTGTAACATGCAAAGGCTAGAGGGAAGGAAGGGAAAGAGAGAGAGGAGGGAGATGATCCTCATTTGTAGTCGTTGGTGGCTACTTTGTGGACTCCTCCAGCACATGGTGAAGCCTCCTGGATGCTCCAAAGGTTGAGAGGAAGAGAGGAAATAAGGGTGGAAACTCTCTATGGCTAGGAGTGAACTTTCTCTCTTTTCTCTCAAGGCATCAAAGCTTGGGCTTGTTCAGCATCCCCCCCCCTACTTAGAAGGCCAAGGAGTACCATATATAGGCAGTGGGGGCGGAGCTAGTGAGCATAGGATGCTCAAGTGTGAAGAAACACACTTAAACATGTGGCAATCTATGTGTTAAGGCTTGAACCAATGAGAGGGGGCCATATAGGATTTTTACTGGGTGAAGGGGGTGCTAAGGTAGCCTATTTGCCTGTTGGGAACGGCCCCATGCGTTGCATGGCCGAAGAGAGGGCGCAAGTGGGATGGAATCTCGGGCAGTTGCGCAGACCAAGTAAACCCAGATTGACGGCAAGCGATGCTACCGCCAGCCTCATGCAGACGTCTACACATGTGGCCATTAACCTGAATCGACGTCAAGGGACCTGGCCGTCAACATGGAGTCAGCAGCAGTCGATGTGAACATCTACATGGGATCTGAGGCAAGTCAACAAGTGGTCAAATAGGCCTTATTGGGCCATGAACCACGCAGAGATGGACCAAATCTCGCGTCTACAAACGTGTCTGACATGACTCTGCCTCTCGCGATCGAGGTAAAGCCTCGCAAGGGATATCATTCATACATGTCCGTGAAAATATAAAGAAACACGTTGAACACATATAAGATACCATTTCTCACATATATCCACATGAAATGTACATATTCAATTTCATACATAAGTCAATAATCAAGCACAACAGCCCGGGACAAACCCCCAGGGCTCCACAAGTAATGGCATTACTCTGCTGGTGGTGATGGCCTGACTCCACTACGGTGCGGTCCCAAACTAGAAGATGGATGAGAACCCTCCTGCTCTTCTTCACCTGGAAGAAGAAGGGGTGAGCCTCACAAGTCACTGGCTCAGTAGGGCAACTCCACCTAAGCCGATAAACACAATGAACAACAGTTATAATAAGTAAAGTTGTAAAGCATTTAAATGTATAACACTTACACATGATGCTATAACTGCAAGTAAGTAAATGGCAAACCACAACACGTGTACAAGCTACAGAAGGGCACGCCACACACGAGTCACGTGAACTAGTTCGCGACACCAGCCATAGACCTGAACAAACAACACAAGTCCACCTCTCAGTCTCGCAGCCACAGATGAAAGGTCGAGCTGCCGCTCCACCTCAACAAGACAAGAACTGTGGAGACAACGAACACCACTCCTGCAAGCTACACAGCTGCAGGTCCAAGCCTGACACCTTTAGGGACTCCGGCTGAGAACCCTAAAGTGAGGCACTGGAAATAGGACTAGCTGGGGACTGGTATGTCTACCAGTGTCCGTCCCTCAACCACGAGCACGCTACAAGCGACCGCACACCCACAAGCACGAGTCGCTATCCCTTGTCATCTTTCCCTTAGCCTGACGTACAACTCAAACACAAGAGTGAGGGTGTCCAGGAAGATGACACAAACCTTGATGGTACTCCTATACCAGGACAAGCCCTGAGCACCCGGTGCTCGGGTAACCGACCGAAGAGGTAACCTCGGAAGGCGTTACAACCCAACTTGCTACGCACACATTTCCATGCAAAACCTTTCGTTAACATTCTCTGTATAGGCCGACACAACCCATACAGACCCTACATCACATTGCCAATACAGCCCATGCAATGTGGAATAGAAACTAGGATGACTGGCCACAGAACACCAAAGCTTGGGTGGCCATATTTCAAAACGCGTCCAACGCAGTGGACGTTTTTAGAAGACTGAATCGCGATGGACCAACCCGTCACCTTTAGACCTGAATCACGATGTCTGGTTCCGATGCCTTTCAGGTGACAGAACCCAAACCTAAACCCACTCCGAAATTCACATTAAATAGCTACACATGCTATTTAAGTAGGATGTAAGAATGTAAATAAAACCCTAGGCATGCTTTCTACCATATCCACATGATTCTCAAGCCAAAACCCCACAACCCTAATCCATACATGTCATATGGACTAAAACGAAGGAAAGTTCCCCTACTTGCAAGTGAAATGCAAATTCGACAATATCTCTGCATTCCCCATGCTCCGAAGCACCTCCTCGCACCAGAATCACGCCGAACGAATGCCAAAACAACCACAATCGCCTCAATTATCCTTCAAAAACCTGCAGCCAGGTTCTCCCAACTGAACAGTGGCAGTGCACTGTTCGGCCTAGGGCAGAAGCCCAAAACACACAGAATTTAAATCACATCGTGTCTTCCCGTCGCGTTTAGAAACGCGTCTGACATCGGCAACACGTTTAAACCCTGATGTCCCTGCATGTACCACACGGCTCGCATGCAGCAAGGCTCACGTAGCAGCACTGCCAAATCACGTCGGCTCAGGTGGTTGCGTTCATGCGAGAATAGTAATGTCGGGTTATGTCGCATTCTTAATGAACCCGACAAGGCTTGTTTGGGCTGGGTATTCCAACCCTCCATCCTGCCAACCTACCACACCAACCTGTGCAAACATATGTAGACCCACATGGTCTACCAATAGGCCACACATTGGCCTCCAAACCCAGTAAACCTCGATTCGAACGTACTGGATATTACATTACTATCACCTAAAAAGAATTTCATCCTCGAAATTAAAGAGATAAACATAAACACAGTTCAATATATATACAACTATCACCTAAAAAGAAATTAACGCTTACTCAAACAAGTATGGATACGTCTTGTACATTTCATCGGCCAACTCCCAAGTGTCTTCACCACCCTGTCTATTTTCCCATCTGATTTTTACAAGCTCAATATCCTTATTTCTTAATTTCTGTGTTTGGCAGCCTGTAATCATCATGGGATACTCCGGCATGGACATATCCGGCTTCAAATCATCTCTTTGATAGCTAACTACCTAGGTGGGATCACGAATGTACCTTCTTAACATTAAGACGTGAAACACGTCATGTGCATCCGTGAAGTCCACTGGAAGCTCCAATCTATATGTCGTCTCTCTAATTCTTTCCACAATCTGAAACGGACCCACATACCTGGGACTCAACTTGCCCTTCTTGCTGAACCTCATCACACCTTTGGTTGGAGAAACTCTTAGGAACATATAATCACCAATCTCGAATTGTAGGGGCCTGCGCCATGTATCCACATAACTATTTTGCCTGCTTTGCGCCATTTGAAGCTTCTTCTTGATAAACTTTACCATTTCACACCATTTCCCGTCCTATCACCTGCCTCTCACCCACTTTATGCCAATTCAATAGTGTTCTGCAAGGTCTTCCATAAAGTGCTTCATATGGTGCCATGTCGGTACTTGCATGATAGTTGTTGTTGTAGGCAAACTCAACCATGCCTAAGTGCTGCTCCCATCCACCTCCCCAAACTAAACAACATGCTCGCAACATATCTTCAATGGTCTGGATCATCCTCTCTGTCTGTCCATCTGTTTGGGGATGGTATGCCGAACTGTACCTCAATTGGGTGCCAACAACCCTCTGCAAACTCCTCCTAAATCTGGAGGTAAACCTGGGATCTCTATCTAAAGCAATAGTGACCGGAATACCATGCAACGACACAATTCTATCCACATATAACCTGGCCAACCTGTCCACTGCCCATGACATGCTTACTGCTAGCAACCTGCATACCTTTGTCAATCTATCAACAAAAACCCAAATACCATTATGTCATGATGTTGTCCTAGGCAAACCTGAAACAAAGTCCATTGCTATATCATCCCACTTCCATTGCGGTATCGGTAATGACAGCAAAAAACCACCTGGCCTTTGATGTTCTGCTTTAACTTGTTGACATATCAAACATCTTGTTATAAACTCTGCTATTTCTTTCTTCATAATTGGCGACCAGAAATA
Organism: Colocasia esculenta; assembly: GCA_014218235.1. Classification (NCBI taxonomy): domain Eukaryota; kingdom Viridiplantae; phylum Streptophyta; class Magnoliopsida; order Alismatales; family Araceae; genus Colocasia; species Colocasia esculenta. Next base: position 118,690,162 of record CM024754.1, read on the forward strand.
TTGCTTCAAATCTTGATACATCTTGGTGCTCCCGGGGTGTATGGTGTACCTAGACCGATGTGCCTCTTCCAACACTTTTTGCTTCACCCCAGCTTCACTTGGAACATTCAATCTATGCCTGAATTAGACCACACAATCATCATCTATGGTGACATCCTCCATCTTTACAATCTTAGCCAAATTCTCATCTACCTTTTGTGCTTCTATTATCTGCCAATACAAAGAAGGTTCCACCGTACTACTGGCTAATACTACTCGCCGCTAGCTACATGGAACAATTAGGGAGTTTTCTGTTACATCTTCATACAACTTCCATTCTCTTATCATCATGTGACTCATTACTGCCTTTCTACTCAATGCATCTGCCACCACATTAGCCCTGCCCGGTTGGTATGTAAGCTGAAATCATAATCTTTCAAGTATTCTATCCATCTACGCTGCCTCAAATTCAAATCTTTCTAGGAAAAAATGTATTTTAAGATCTTGTGATCTGTGAAAATCTCAAACCTTTCACCATACAAGTAATGCTGCCATATCTTTAGTGCAAACACAACCGCTGCCAACTCTAAATCATGTGTGGGGTAATTCTTTTCATGCAGCTTCAATTTCATGGATGCATACGCCACAACCTTTCCACGTTACATTAACACTGCCCCAAGTCCTCTCCTAGATGCATTTGTGTACAGCACAAAACCACCTTGACCTGACGGTATCTCCAATATAGGAGCTGAAGTGAGCCACTTCTTCAATTCCATGAAACTGCGCCTACAATCAGATGACTATACAAATGGTACACCCTTCCTGGTAAGCCTTGTCATTGGTGCTACAATCATGGAGAAATCCTGAATAAATCACCTATAGTACCGTGCCAAGCCAAGAAAACTCCAAATCTTCGGCATTGACTTTAGCTCCTCCCATTTCATAACCGCTTCCACCTTAGCTGGATCGACTGCAACACCTTCACCTGATATGACATGCCCCAAACTGAACTTCCCTTAATCAGAATTTACACTTAGTGAACTTTGCAAATAACTAGTGCTCCCTCAATGTCTGCAATGTAACCCTCAAAGGAGCTGCATGTTCTTCTTCTGAGGCTAAATACACTAGAATATCATCTATGAACACCACAATAAACCGATCTAAATATGGATGGAAAATCATGTTCATCAAATTCATGAAAGCTACAGGTGCATTGGTTAGCCCAAATGGCATAACCACAAACTCATAGTACCCATACCTTGTTCTAAATGATGTCTTGTTAATGTCTTCTTCCTGAATCCTCAACTGATGGTACCCCGACCTCAAATCTATCTTGGAGAACACCCTTGCTGATTACAATTGATCAAACAAATCATCAATTCATGGAAGTGGATACCTGTTCTTTATTGTGACTTGATTCAGCTGGCGAAAAGCAATGCACATTCTCATGCTTCCATCCTTCTTTCTTACAAACAAAACTTGTGCTCCCCATGGTGAGTGACTCGGCCGAATAAAACCTTTCTCAAACAACTCTTGCAATTGCTTCTTCAACTCTTTCTGTGACGACCCAACCAACAAACAGGCCCAACAACCATACTAGTTGGTAGACTTCTCAGGAAGGTCACCCATCCTGAGACTACTCCCAACGGAGCACGCTTAACTTCAGAGTTCTTTTATTGCTCGAGCTCTGAAAATGACTAGTCCGAGTTGTTGGTAGTTTGTTGATTTAGTCCATTTAACATATTCTTATATGGGGTGTTACAATCTACCCCTTATATAAGCGATGTCCTCGTCGCTACTCACATATAGCACACAATCAAATCGCGGCAGCAGGATTCTAGAGGTGGCCCCCACAGGCTCAAGAGGTGGCTCCCACTATGTAGCACTTTGCGCCATTATGGCCTCAACAGGTGGCTCCCATAGCGAAGCACTTTTCCCTATGTGGCACTTAGTTCCTGCACTTCCGACTGGACAAGGCTCTGATACCATTTGTGATGACCCAACCAGCTAACTAGCCCAACAACTGTGCTAGTTGGTAGAGTGAGGCGCCCGAATTTTGTGTATTGATATTGATTAATTGATGCATATTATAAATAATTGTTTACTCATGTGCATATATATAAATATATGATATTCTTGTGTGTATATTATAATTATTTATTTCTATGCTTAGTGTATTTAAATAAAGTAGTGCATATAGTAAGCAATTGTATTGTGCATGTGTGTTTACTTAATCATTTTGTGTTCTAGCCGAAATTCATTTTAACGTCAATATCGCTTGACGTTAAGAGTGAGTAGACAGCCACATCTGTGCCGTTTACTGTCTCCAGGCGTCAACATCGATGGACATTGACTGGGGTCAATGGCAGTAAAATGGAAGTCTATTTCTCCAACTGTGTGCGTTTCCAGATCCGAAAACGGTAGCGGTTTTGACGCGTTCTCGTTTAGGAAACCTTCCCAACGGTAAGATCACCTACCTTAACACGTTCCCGAACCCTTGACCCTATAAAACACTCATTTTCTTACCGAATATGACCTATTTTCTGTTATCAAAAAACCCTAGAAAAACTGAGCGAAAACCAAAGTTTGGAGGCTAGGATCTGGCATTGTGGTTCATCTTCCGGAGATCTTCTTCGACTGGGAGCTGGACCTTGGATAGAGGTATCATCCCCGACGATGGAGTGCGGCCTACATCGACATGAGGATCAGATTTCAGCAGATTTAGACCACCTTCTTGGCACTGGCCGAGGAGGGCTTCTCCGACCAAAACATCTCTCTACTGATTTATTTCTAGGCAAGTAGCTTGATGGTTCAAGCCATAGACCTATCCTTTAGGTTTTATAATTTTTTTGGATTTTATTCCATGACTGGAACCCCCCATTCACCATTGTTCTTTGTTCAATCTGTGTTTGCATAGACAGGAACTTAACGGCAGCATCTAGTGCTGTTAAGATCCAAGGTTGGCAGCCACCTATGGTGTCGTTAACTTATGTTGGCGGTAGCCTATGTGCCGCCAAGTTCACCAGGTTGGACAAATGCATGTTTTGATCTTGTGGCATATTTTCCGGATTTCTGGACATGAATACGTGTTGTAAAATTTGTGTATGGCCAAGTACATTCAGTAGGACATACCATGTGGTTAGGTTGATTTTTTCGTAAATTGTCCTATTTATTAGAAATTTTGTAATGAGGTATTGAGCATGATTTAGCATTGATAAATTCGGTTTAATTAGATACATGTTGAATTAGGGTTTCTAAATTTTTCTATGACTATATAATGACTATATTCAGGTGCTACCATTCCTGGGTGTAGCTATAATAGTATGAAACATGTTAAAGTGATTTCGATGATAATTATGCTGAAAACCTATTTCAATTATCATAATTAGGGTACAGATCTGAAAATTGTGGAAAATTTCATATGTGTTCCTTGTACTGTATGTGAACCGTGGGTAAAATTTTGTAGGATTTTAAGTACTTTGCATAATACCATTATTTTCTGAATTTTTTACACCATAGTATGATAGATTTAAATATAGAATAATTATATATGTTGAATGTTATTGTTTCAGAAAATTTTAATGAAGTTAGAACCACTATGTGCATGTTTTATATCTATTACAATGTATGGTTCACTGTCTACCATGTTCAAATTAAAATATCTTGTAAATTACCTAAAATCTATGTTTAATATTAAAAATAGTTTTACTGCTCCAAAATTTATAAAAAATTAGTGCTGTGTTCTGTGATACATAGTTACCATGTGGTTAAATTTTCAATCTGTTTTTGATCACTGTAGAATGACTTATGAATTTCAGAAGGTTTCTATACCATAAATTGAATTAAGTCTCAACCAAGTTTAAAAGTGTGAATGGCACCATGATTATGTTTCTGTGAACTATTGTTTATAACTGATTTGAGAACCTGAATGTGTTGAATTTATGTTCCATAATATATGTGTGTGCATGTGCGTGGAAAGTGAGGGAATAAAGAGCATGTGTATGTGTGAAACATTTAAACATGGCAAGATAAACAAATGTGCCCATAAGACATTGCCACCCTAGATGCTTGGAGTTGTACTATAGTAGTGCCCCTATGGGAAAGCTCAAACATGTTAAATCATAATACCCTAGACAAGGGTCTTGTTAAATCGTGATACCCTTGGCAAGGGTCTTGTAAAATCCTGGAGGTGGACAAGTTCCATAAGTAATGGTGGGAAGGGCTTTCCTCAGTTTCTGCAGGAACCAAGACTTGATCACTATGCTTGGTGATTAAGTACGTGAATGTGAATGTGTAAGTGCTACATGATCATCTAGTGGTGGTTTGTGCTATGTCTTGGCAATTGTGAAAAAATGGACATGTGTAAAATGTGTAAAGTGATATGTGAAAGTGGCGCATGGCATGTGCAAGTGAAGTGATATGTGTAATGTGAAAACCAAGGCAAAAGTGCATGTGTTCATGTCATATATGTGTTATGTGATTTACATTAATTGTGATATTTTGTTTAATACCATGAGTAGGATTGCGTTAATTGTCTATGAGATAGTATTTACTTGATAAGCATGTGTTTAGTATTACGTTATAAATGGAACCCAAGCTATGTGTTAATGTTATGTGAAAACAAGGAATGAGCATGTGATTATATAAATGGTTCGATGATCAATGACTCTATGTTATAAGTATTCATGTTAGAATTATTCCGTTACATGTGATAGAATAGTTGTTAATACGATTCCATGTTAACTCATTTATGTTATAGCGTGAGCATGTATGAATTTAATTTGCTGAATTTTTATAAGTTTAATAGTGTTAAATTGTCAGAAAGCATGTGTGATAAGTATATAATTTAAAATTTAAGTTACTTGTTGAGTCTATTGTGTAGACTCACTCTTGATAAACATTTTAGGAAATCTAGAAGCCAAAGACATAGCAAGATCTGACGAGGAGCATGGAGAATAGTTGAAGACTTGTAATTTAATATTCAATATGTAAATTGTAATTTGAATTTTGGTTATGTAATTGGAACTAGCCTGATGTTAATGTTTATTATGTTATGTCATTCTTTATTGAACTATATAGATTGTGGTATGTGGATTAAAGTTGATGGAATAAGAAGTTGTTTAAATTTCGTTGCAATAGTATTCTCTATTTGTATATATCTCAGCCTATTTGTTACTTGTTGGGGTTTTCTCCCCTGTAGCGTCTTGCTCTCATCCGACGTGGGTTGGTATAACCGTACCGGGTGGAAGTGGATCGTTACAGAGATGGTATTAGAGCTGCAGGGTTGAGATTATACATGAATAGCCATCCACTAAATCACATCTCTAAGTCTTTGTAGTGGATAGCCAGATCCAAGGAATAATTAAGATAGGATTAGAAAACTGATAGGATGATCGCATGATAATATGTTAGGTGTAGTGATAAATGGAGTTTGACTTGGTGTTTATTTTGTATCAATGGCTGGAAGGACCTGACATTCGAGCGTGCCTATTCAGGATGAGGATCCAAGGAAGACAACGAATGAGCAGTAGGGAGTGCTAGCACCTCAGGGACCACCTGCGCCACCCCTGCCACCATTGGTTGACTACGTCACATTCATGCAAGGGCTTGTACAAGTGATGCAGACACAAGCGCAGACGCAGGCAGCTATTCAAACACAGCTTCAGGCTCAGTTTCCAGCACCAGCTTAGTAGGACCGTGGTGTAGGAGGTCTGTCAATCATGGAGAGGTTCAAGCGGTTGGCTCCGCCCTCTTTTAAGGGGGAGAGTGAGCCGTTGGTTGCAGAGAGATCGAGAAGATATTTAGAGCTATCCGTTGTGCAGAAGATGACAAGGTCAGCATGGCGACGTATATGCTTCAAGAGCGAGCAAATGTGTGGTGGTCTTCCATTCTTCACACGTAGTTCGAGGGAGTGGAGCTAGAGGTGACTTGGGAAGAATTCATGAGATTGTTTCAGGACAAGTATGTTCCCAAGCATATTCAGGACAAAATGGAGCAGGAATTCTTAGCTTTGACTCAAGGTTCGATGACAGTTATGGAGTATGAGGCTAGATTTACAGAGTTGTCAAGGTATGCACCGCACATAGTTGTCGATGAGAGGCACACGACAAAGAAGTTTGTGATGGGACTTAGACCATCATTGAGAGCCAGACTAGTGGCATTTGACCATAGGACTATGGAAGCGGCTTTTAGCACGACGTGTAGGCAGGAGAGTGAGATGGAATTGTATCTGGAGGAGAAAAAGGCTCAGTTGAAGAGGTTTCCAGAACCATTTCAGTGGTAGAAGAGGAAGACGAAGAAGGTCATGGAAGATCAACAATCGGTTATAGTACCAGTAGAATCAGCATCACAGTCAGTAGCTTCTGTAGGCAGCGAGAAGCCCGTGTGTGTGCACTGTGGTAAGCGTCATGGCGGAGATGTATGTTGGACGAGGTTAGGAAGATGTCTCAAGTGTGGTAGAAAGGATCATCGGATTAGAAAGTGTCTGAATCAGAAGAAGAAGTTCATTCCCCGAGATGTTCCAGCAGCAAAGAAGCCAGCAGCAAGAACTCAAGCACCGTCTGAGTGTATGCATTGACTGGAGGCGACACCGACGATGTCACCACAGGTACATGATCTGATCATCAAGGACAAAGATCTTTTTAAGGGGGAGAGGGTGTGAGGCCCCCGAATTTTATGTAATTGATATTGATTAATTGATGCATATTATAAATAATTGTTTACTCATGTGCATGTATATAAATATTTGATATTCTTGTGCGTATATTATAATTATTTATTTCTATGCTTAGTGTATTTAAATAATGTAGTGCATATAGTAAGCAATTGTATTGTGCATGTGTGTTTACTTAATCATTTTGTGTTCTGGCCGAAATTCATTTTAACGTCAATATCTCTTGATGTTAAGAGTGAGTAGACGGCCACATCTATGCCGTTTACTATCTCCTGGCGTCAACATCGATGGACGTTGACCTGGGGTCAACGGTAGTAAAATGGACGTCTATTTCACCAGCTGTGTGCGTTTCCAGATCCGAAAACGGTAGCGGTTTTGACGCATTCTCGTTTAGGAAACCTTGCCAACGGTTCGATCACCTACCCTAACGCGTTCCCAAACCCTTGACCCTATAAAACACTCCTTTTCTTGCCGGATTAGACCCCTTTTGCTATTGTCCAAAAACCCAAGAAAAACTGAGCGAAAACCGAAGTTTGGATGCTTGGATCCGGCGTTGTGGTGCGTCTTTCGGCGATCTTCTTCGACTGGGAGTTGGACCTTGGATATAGGTATCATCCCCGATCTGGAGTGCGGCCTACATCAACAGGAGGATCAGATCTCAGCGGATTTAGACCACCTTCATGGAACTGGCTGAGGGGGCTTCTCCGACCAAAAGATCTCTCTACTGATTTATTTCCAGGCAAGTAGCTTGAAGGTTCAAGCCATACACCTATCCTTTAGATTTTTATAATTTTTCCAGATTTTATTCCATGCTTGGAACCCCCCATTCACCATTGTTCTGTGTTCAGTCTATGTTTGCACAGACAGGAACTTAACGGCAACATCTAGTGCCGTTAAGATCCAAGGTTGGCGGCCACCTATGGTGACGTTAACTTATGTTGGCGGCAGCCTCTGTGCCGCCATGTTCACTAGGTTGGACAGAATGCATGTTTTGATCTTATGGCATATTTTTTGGATTTCTGGACTTGAATACGTGTTGTAAAATTTGTATATGGCCAAGTACATTCAATAGGACATACCATGTGGTTAGGTTGAATTTATCGTAAATTGTCCTATTTATTAGAAATTCTGTAATGAGGTATTGAGCATGATTTTGCATTGATAAATTCTGTTTAATTAGATCCATGTTGAATTAGTGTTTCGAAATTTTCCTGTGACTATATAATGACTGTATTCAGGTGCTACCATTTCTGGGTGTAGCTATAATAGTATGAAACCTGTTAAAGTGATTTCGATGATAATTATGCTGAAAACCTGTTTCAATTATCATAATTAGGGTATAGATTTGAAAAATGTGGAAAACGTCATATGTGTTCCCTATACTATATGTGAACTGTGGTTAAAATTTTGTAGGATTCTAAGTATTGTGCAGAATACCATTAATTTCTGAATTTTTCTACACCATGGTATGATAGATTTAAATATAGAATAATTATATATGTTGAATGTTATTGTTTCAAAAAATTTTAATGAAGTTATAACCACTATGTGCATGTTTTATATCTGTTGCAATGTATGGTTCACTGTCTACCATGTTCAAATTGAAATATCTTGTAAATTACCTAAAATTTATGTTTAATATTAAAAATAGTTTTGTTGCTCCAAAATTTATGAGAAGTTAGTGATGTGTTCTGTGATACATAGTTACCATGTGATTAAATGTTTAGACTGTTTTGATCACTATAGAATGACTTATGAATTTCAGAAGGTTTCTATATCATAAATTGAATTAAGTCAACCAAGTTTAAAAGTGTGAATGGCACCATGATTATGTTTCTATGAACTATTGTTTATAACTAATTTGAGAACCTGAATGTGATGAATTTATGTTCCATAATATATGTGTGTGCATGTGCGTGGAAAGTGAGGGAATAAAGAGCATGTGTGTGTGTGAAACATTTAAACATGGCAAGATAAACAAATGTGCCCATAAGACATTGCCACCCTAGATGCTTGGAGTTGTACTGTAGTAGTGCCCCTACGGGAAAGCTCAAACATGTTAAACCATAATACCCTAGACAAGGGTCTTGTTAAATCGTGATACCCTTGGCAAGGGTCTTGTAAAATCCTAGAGGTGGACAAGTTCCATAAGTAATGGTGGGAAGGGCTTTCCCCGATTTCTGTAGGAACCAATACTTGATCACTATACTTGGTGATTAAGTACGTGAATGTGAATGTGTAAGTGCTACATGATCGTCTAGTGGTGGTTTGGGCTGTGTCTTGGCAATTGTGTAAAAATGGACATGTGTAAAATGTGTAAAGTGATATGTGAAAGTGGCGCATGGCATGTGCTAGTGAAGTGATATGTGTAATGTGAAAACCAAGGCAAAAGTGCTTGTGTTCATGTCATATATGTGTTATGTTATTTACATTAATTGTGATATTTTGTTTAATACCATGAGTAGGTTTGCGTTAATTGTCTATGAGATAGTATTTACTTGATAAGCATGTGTTTAGTATTACGTTATAAATTGAACCCAAGCTATGTGTTAATGTTATGTGAAAACAATGAATGAGCATGTGATTATATGAATGTTTCCATGATCAATGACTCAATGTTATAAGTATTCATCTTAGAATTATTCTGTTACATGTGATAGAATAGTTGTTAAATACGATTCCATGTTAACTCATTTATGTTATAGCGTGAGCATGTATGAATTTAATTTGCTGAATTTTTATAAGTTGAATAGTGTTAAATTGTCAGAAAGCATGTGTGATAAGTATATAATTTGATATTTAAGTTATTTGTTGAGTCTATTGTGTAGACTCACTCTTGATAAACATTTCAGAAAATCTAGAAGCTGAAGACATAGCAAGATCTGACGAGGAGCGTGGAGAATAGTTGAAGACTTGTAATTTAATATTCAGTATGTAAATTGTAATTTAAATTTTGGTTATGTAATTGGAAGTGGCCACATGTTAATGTTTATTACGTTACGTCATTCTTTATTGGAGTATATAGACTGTGGTATATGGATTAAAATTGATGGAATAAGAATTTGTTTAAATTCCGTTGCAATAGTATTCTCTTTTTGTGTATATCTCAGCCCATTTGTTACTTGTTGGGGTTTTCTCTCCTATAGCGTCTTGCTCTCATCCACGTGGGTTGGTATAACCATACCGTGTGGAAGTGGGTCGTTATAGAGATGGTATCAAAGCTACAAGGTTGAGATTATACATGAATAGCCATCAACTAAATCACATCTCTAAGTCTTTGTAGTGGATATCCAGATCCAAGGAATAATTAAGATAGGATTAGAAAACTGATAAGATGAATGCATGATAATAGGTTAGGTGTAGTGATAAATGGAGTTTGAATTGGTGTTTATTTTGTAGCAATGGCTGGAAGGACTAGACATTCGAGCGTGCCTATTCAGGATGAGGAGCCAAGGAAGACAACGAATGAGCAGCAGGGAGTGCGAGCACCTCCTGTTGGTCCTCTTTTTATATAGTAGCATGCTAACCTAGAGGGGGGGGACGGTGAATAAGTTTTCTGAAATCTGAAATAGGAACTTGAACACAGAAAATTATCACTTGAAAGTTTGGTTAGTTGAGTGTGATAAAGAGTAGTAGTGCGGAAGAAAATAAACAATCACACAAATAACACAAGAGATTTATCCTGGTTCGGCCCTTCCCACATGGAAGTCCTACGTCCAGTCCCCCAACAACCTCTTGGGATTTTACTAACCAAGGGTAGACTCCCCCTCAAGGACAATACAACACCCAGCACCCTAGTTGGTCTTCTTCTCTTTCCCGGGCAAGAAGGCAGCCCACTTCTTTTACAGGTCAAGAAGCCAACCTACTAGTACACAAACCCCTAGCTAGGTTCTACACTGTATACAATCCTACAGCTGGACAAAGATCTTTCTTAGAAAAGAAAGAACACGGCTGAGAGTTGGAACAGATGAACACCAACTAAAAGAAACTCTCAGCTAAAAGACTCTCTCCCCCAGATTACAAAGATGCACACAGAGAGAGTGAAGAGAGGAGAACGAGCTTGAATGCTTGAGTGCTTCAGTTGCTTGAACACTTCTTTTTGGCTCAGGCTCTTTCTCTCTTTTCCTTTAAGTGTACGTGGCGTTGAGGTTCCTCACTGGTGTACACTCCTTCAAAGATCTTTATGAAAGCTCTAATCCTTTTCTTCAGCCTTGCTTCATTTTATATGAGAGACTTTTGAATAGATCTGTTGAAGAGATCCGTTGGAGGTCTTCTAGTCGTTGCTGATCTTTCTATTCTTTTTCTTCTTCAGATTGTCAGCCACTTGGTGGTCTACGAGGTCTATAAGCAAAGAAGAAAGTGTTTAGCTAAAATAGTGTTTCTGTCAAAAAGCTCACATACCTCTATGCTTCATGTTTTCTCCTAGAAGTAGTAAGTGACCACCTTTCTATCTGACATGAGAGAAGAGATCTAGAGAGATAAAAGAAAATCTTTTGTCAGAGACATTTTTGACTTTTCATTAGGCGCCAAACATATTTGAAAGATCTGAGTATAGAGAAAATCTATGTTTACATGAAGTCAATGTTTGGACAAAATCGATGTTTCACTTATCGAATCGATGTGAGAGGCAAATCGATGTTTCTCTTACCAAATCGATGTTTGAAGCAAATCGATGTTCTCACTTATGAAATCGATGTAAGAGAGAAATCGATGTTTCTCTTACCAAATCGATGTTTGAAACAAATCGATGTTCTCACTTATGAAATTGATGTAAGAGAGAAATCGATGTGAGAGAGAGATCGATGTGGCGATCAAATCGTTATGGCGTTCAAATCGATGTGAGAATCAAATCGTTGTTCTCACTTATGAAATCGTTATGAGAACCAAAACATTATGAGAGCAAATCGTTGTTCTCACTTATCAAATCGTTGTGGCGACCAAATCGTTGTTTAACTTAACAAATCGTTACACGATCAAATCATTATGTAACTTATCAAATCGTTGTTAGTGAAATCGATGTGGCACTTTCAACAGAAATCGATGTATATTGAATAAATATGATTTAGCATTTTAGTGCACAACACACAGCGATAATTCCATAAATTTATATTTATTAGGAAAACATGATATTAAATATATTTAATAATATTTAATTAATCTTAAATTTTGTTATCACCAACAAATATCATAAATTTATATTTATCAGGAAAACATGATATTAAATATTTTTAATAATATTTAATTAATCATAAATTTTGTTAACACCAAAATATAAGGGTAAAATATAGGAGTGGTTCAACAATCTCCCCCTTTTTGGTGATGACAAAATTTATGAGAACTTTCTGACAAAAAATACTTAAAGCCTAGAAAATACACAGAAAATTCACAGATAATGCATACTATGCATACTCTCCCTCTTTTTGTCACTAACCAAAAAGGAAGGATCTTACCATGCATTCTCTCCCCTTTGTGAAAATTTTTTACCATTGAGGGGTTCAACAATGATTAACATTAATGAATAACTCTCCCTTAGTCTGTGCTCCCCCTTAGTGAGAGTCTCCTACCTGAATGAGACTTGCAAATAGTTATTAGTAATACTGAAATTTTAAAATAAATAAATGACTACTCCCTCTTCAAATATGAGTGGGATGAAGAGCTAGCAGTCACCAGTGCCTTGAGCATCCTTGATCCTGATGCTCCAAGGCTATCCTGTAAATAAACTACTCAGAAGTAGGCACCCAAATCTTTTTGGGTCCTTGATGGTTAGATACAATAAAATATCCTTTCGGGATCCATACTAGGTGTCTTGTTGTGCAGGTGTTTACTGTGTGTCCTAATTTATTACAATGAGAACAACAATGAATATAATCTATTTTGCAGTTCTTATTGTTTTTATGATGTCTGTTTGGAACACAATTTTTAGAAACCTTTTTCGTTTGATAAAGCTTGTTCATTTCAGGGGACTTTTTCTGAGGCATTTTGTTTCTTTTACAAATTTTGGCAAAGGATATTTTCCTGGAATTATGGCTTGTTTTTATTTTTCTGGAGGTATGTATCGAAGCCCTTGTTTATTATTTCCAGATTTTGACCCTTTTAAGCATAGGGCTAAAGATATTTTCCCTCTAGTTAATTTTCTAACTGATTCTTTTAAATAGAGATTTTCTTCAGTTAGAGTTTTTAATTTTTCTTCTAACTCTAACTCTCATTATTCTTGCTTTTCAAATCTTCATTTAAAAGATAATTATTATCTTTATTATCCTTTAATATTTTTCTAGTTGCTCCAATTCGGATTTAAGATCAGAATTGGTGTTTTCCAAGCAAATAGTGTTGTTTTTCAGATTTTTTAATTCTTTTAAAACACCCTTATTTTTTTCATATAGTTCATTGAAGACTTCTTCTAAGTCTTCAGATTCTGAATCTGTGCAAGAATTAAAGGATGAGTTAGAATGTACCTCATTTAGTCCTACCATAAGGGCTCGCTTTACTTGCTCTTTTTCCGATTCAGAGCTTGATGATTCTAAGCTAGTGGCCTCTTCATTTTCCCAAGTAGCCCGCCATATGGCTTTTCCTTTGAACTTCTTGAGCTGCTTCTTGGACTTTTCTGTTTGACCAGTCTTCTTTAGTCTTAGAGAATCTGGTATCAGGTGTCCAGGTTTTCTGCATTCATAACAGACTGGTTCTTTTTCTTTTCTTTCTTTCTTTTGAATCCTTCTCGATCCATTTTTCTTCTTCTTGAGAATCTTCTGAAGTTTGGATAGAACTTCATCTACATCACTATCTTCAGAACCTGCAATTTTTGAGCTAGAAGAAGAAGAAGTGGAAGGAGAAGCTACAACTTTAAGAGCATTAGTACATTTTTTCTTTGATGAGCTCTCAGATAGTCGCTCCATATTAATTTCATGTGCCATGAGGGAACCAATTAGTTTATCAATGGAAAACTTGGTTAGATCATGGGCTTCGTCAATAGCTGTAACCTTAGGGGTCCATGAAATAGTTAAAGATCTAAGTATTTTTCTAACAGTTTCCTCATCAGAAAGATTTTTGCCAAGAGAACTTAGACCAACTACTATGCTCGAAAATCTATTATACATCTGAGTGATATTTTCGTTTGGAAGCATTTTAAATTGCTCATATTATGAGACAAGAATATTGTGAGACAAGAATATCTATCCTAGTTTGTTTTACTTTATCTGTTCCTTCATAAGTTATCTGCAGTTTATCCCATATTTTTTTAGCTGATTTACATGCAGATACTCTACTAAATTCTCTTTTGGATAATACATAACATAAGTAGTTCTTAGCTTTAAAGTTAAAGATAATTTATTCTTATCAGCTGATGTAATGACAGTAGCACCTTCAGTAGGAACAACAACAAAATCACCTACCTCTATTACCTACCACAGATCAAAGTCTGTGCCTCGAATGAAGGATTCCATTCTCATTTTCCAATATTGGTAGTCCTCTCCATCAAAGAATGGAGGTCTGGTGACTGATTGACCTTTAGCATATCCTTGAGCTTCCATGGATCTTCTCTAAGATCGTTGGATCTTCTTGATTGCTCAGAGAACCTCGCTCTGATACCACTTGTTGGTCCTCTTTTGATACGACAGCAAGCTAACCTAGAGGGGGGGGGTGAATAGGTTTTCTGAATTCTGAAATAGAAACTTGAACACAGAAAATTATCACTTGCAAGATTGGTTAGTTGAGTGTAATAAAGAGTAGTAGTACGGAAGCAAATAAACAATCACACAAATAACACAAGAGATTTATCTTGGTTCGGCCCTTCCCATATGGAAGTCCTATGTCCAGTCCCCAAGCAACCTCTTGGCATTTTAATAACCAAGGGTATAGTCCCCCTCAAGGACAATACAACACCTAGCACCCCAGCTGGTCTTCTTCTCTTTCCAGGGCAAGAAGGTAGCCTACTTCTTTTACAGGTCAAGAAGCCAAACTCCTAGTACAAACCCCAGTGCAGTTCTACTAGACACAAACCCCTAGCTAGATTCTACATTATATACAGTCCTACAGTTGAACAAAGATCTTTTTTAGAAAAGAAAGAACACGGCTGAGTGTTGGAACAGATGAACACCAACTAAAAGAAACTCTAAGCTAAAAGACTCTCTCCCCCAGATTACAAAGATGCACACAGAGAGAGTGAAGAGAGGAGAAGGAGCATGAATGCTTGAGTGCTTCAGTTGCTTGAACACTTCTATTTGGCTCAGGCTCTTTCTTTCTTTTCCTTTGAGTGTATGTGGCGTTGAGGTTCCTCACTGGTTGTACACTCTATCAAAGATCTTCAAGAAAGCTCTAATCCTTTTCTTCAGCCTTGCTTCATTTTATATGAGAGGCTTTTGAATAGATCTGTTGAAGAGATCTGTTGGAGCTCTTCTAGTCGTTGCTGATCTTTCTATTCGTTTTCTTCTTTAGATTGTCATCCACTTGGTGGTCTATGAGGTCTGTAAGCATAGAAGAAAGTGTTTAGCTAAAACAGCGTTTTTGTCAAAAAGCTCACATACCTCTATGCTTCTTGTTTTCTCCTAGAAGTAGTAAGTGACCACCTTTCTGTCTGACAGGAGACAAGAGATCTAGAGAGATAAAAGAAAATCTTCTGTCAGAGACATTTTTGACTTTTCATTAGGTGCCAAACATATTTAAAAGATCTTAGTATAGAGAAAATCAATGTTTACATGAAGTCGATGTTTGGGCAAAATCGATGTTTCACTTATCGAATCGATGTGAGAGGCAAATCGATGTTTCTCTTACCAAATCGATGTTTGAAGCAAATTGATGTTCTCACTTATGAAATCGATGTATAAGAGAAATCGATGTGAGAGAGAGATCGATGTGGCGATCAAATCGTTATGGCGTTCAAATCGATGTGAGAATCAAATCGTTGTTTGTCACTTATGAAATCGTTGTGAGAACCAAAACGTTATGAGAGCAAATCATTGTTCTCACTTATCAAATCATTGTAGTGACCAAATCGTTGTTTCACTTAACGAATCATACACGATCAAATTATTGGTAACTTATCAAATCGTTGTTAGTGAAATGGATGTGGCACTTTGAACAGAAATCGATGTATATTGAATAAATATCGATTTAGCATTTTAGTGCACAACACACAACGATAATTCCATAAATTTATATTTATTAGAAAACATGATATTAAATATATTAATAATATTTAATTAATCATAAATTTTGTTATCATCAAAAATATCATAAATTTATATTTATCAAGAAAACATGATATTAAATGTTTTTAATAATATTTAATTAATCATAAATTTTGTTATCACCAAAATATAAGGGTAAAATATCGGAGTGGTTCAACACCTCAGGGACCACCTGCGCCACCCCTGCCACCATTGGTTGACTACAACACATTCATGCAAGGGCTTGTACAAGTGATTAAGACACAAGCGCAGACGCAGGCAGCTATTCAGATGCAGCTTCAGGCTCAGGTTCCAACACCAGCTCAGCAGGACCGTGGTGTAGGAGGTGTGTCAATCATGGAGAGGTTCAAGCGGATGGCTCCGCCCTCTTTTAAGGGGGAGAGTGAGCTGTTGGTTGCAGAGAGTTGGCTCAGAGAGATGGAGAAGATATGTAGATCTATCCGGTGTGCAGAAGATGACAAGGTCAGCCTGGCGACGTATATGCTTCAGGAGTGAGCAGATGTGTGGTGGTCTTCCATTCTTCGCACGCAGTTCGAGGGAGCGGAGCTAGAGGTGACCTGGGAAGAGTTCGTGAGATTGTTTCAGGACAAGTATGTTCCCCAGCATATTCAGGACAAAATGGAGCAGAAATTTTTAGCTTTGACTCAGGGTTCGATGACAGTTATGGAGTATGAGGCTAGATTTGCGGAGTTGTCAAGGTATGCACCGCACATAGTTGTCGATGAGAGGCACAAGGCAAAGAAGTTTGTGATGGGACTTAGACCGTCATTGAGAGCCAGACTGGTGGCATTTGACCATAGGACTATGGAAGCGGCTCTTAGCGTGGCGTGTAGGCAGAAGAGTGAGATGGAATTGTATCTAGAGGAGAAAAAAGGCTC